>VXBL01006863.1:644405-677884 GCA_013400195.1 Aramus guarauna
AAAAAAAGAATAGTGTAATGTAAAAACATACCCACATTTCTGTTAGGGTGATTATGGCTGGTTCAGCAGGAGTTATGCTTGATCACTGTCAAAGGTATCTTGCATTTCATTTGGGTCATCAGTATAGCCTAGTGTATTGATTAATATCTTCAGTCATTTCCTTGGATTGCCAATTCTGTTTGATATCTAACTCAAAAATGATTACTGAATGTGAAATTAATGCTTGGCATCTGTCCTTGTCCTTTTCTGACAAATTGCTTACACCGATAACTGAAGATCTACTTGGAGACATACCAAGAAGGATAATTTTCTATTTTGCAGTCTGAATTTTTTCACTTTTAAAACTGTACATAGTAAGATATTGAGAATGGTTTTTATATAAGTGTTGTAATGGAATGGCATCAATCAAATCTTAGTCTTGCCCTTCCAATCCCATACACTTTCAATAGACCTGGAACTAAACATCCAGTAATAAAGTATTGTGACTAAGATTTTTTAAATTATTTTTCTTGGTCCTTGCCTTGTTGAACCTCCACAGGTGTAGATAAGGAACCTCCCTGGGAAAGATGTCTTACCTAGATAAAAATTATATATTCACTTTTAGGATTAGCCCACTTGTTTCCATTTAGAAAACATGATTTCAAAACTGATAATCTTCCTTTGTAAATGAGATGAACTAATCAGAATCATTATAAATTACACATAGGTCAGAAACTGCTTACTGTGGTAACCTTCAGCTCATGAAGAATTCAGACTTTATGAAAATCTTTATGAAAGTACTCAGCACTTTTTAAAATGAACCTACAATAGGAGAAAGGAGAAAAAAAATAGATTCCTATATTTCTCTAGTGAGAACCAAAACAATCTCCTAAATTAAAAACAATTTTAGATGTCTGCAGGAATGCAGGTCAGCAACAAATCTGAGAAAAAAAAAATCATTACATTCTAAAGAAATGCTGAATCTTATTTATTTTTTCTGTCAGAGACCTGAACCTTTCAAATCTCACAGGAGGACTCAGCGTAATCTGGGATATGGTGGTCCAGTAAAATGTTCTTTTCCTGAGTTCTGATAATGGGTTCTAAATTCAATGACAGGATTAGAAAAGGGATAAAGAAGGGCTCAGATATGATTGCTAATGGTACAAACCATATTTTTAAAAAATAATCATCTGGGAATATATATATATATTTTAATCCCATTTTAGATACACTTCTTATCTTTTCAATCTTTTTTCAGGTTTTATCTGGAAAACTGCATACACTAATTTTTATGAACTTTCCAGTTTTATTGCTTGATTTTCCTTTGTAAGTTGTCTTGGATATTCATTTAGTTATTCTTTATTTGCTGTACTACATTATATTGGTTAGTGTTTGTTTATTCTTCCACTTCAGCTTATTTGGTTTTTATTTGTTAAATTATTTTGTTAGATTTTTTATATTATTTTGGCTTGCTTTTGCTTCCAGCAGCCTTAATTGAAATGCTGTGTCTAGTATGCATGCTTAAAGAAATTGCATTTCCAAAAAATATTTTACTTTTATTTAAGTTTACAAAAATTTGAAAAATCATATTTGCTTTCACAATTAAACTAAAAAGTGTGTAAATAATCTTATTTGATATCAGTAAATAACTCATTAGCAGAATATTAGTAGGACATTAAACAAATAGGATATATACTCAGTGATGCCTCTTTCTCTTCACTATATTGTTCCTTGCCTTTTTCTCTATATGCTAGCCAATATGTTATTCTCATTTTCAGCGCTGTGGCCATTTCAAAAGAAAATCAGAACCCAGGGACCTCTAATACTCCCAGTGTAATCTTAAAACTTCAAGCTTTCAGACAACATGAATCATTCAAATCCATTAACCATTATTACCTCCAGTCTGGAGCAAGGAGGATCAAGGTCAGTGACATTTTAAAATTACCAGACATGCACAAGTCCATGACTGGCCAAATTGACAGCCTTCTATGGTGAAATTACTAGCTCAGTGGATGAAGCAGTGAGTAGCAGATGCTGCTGATCCTACCTTTAACAATGCTTTTGACATTATGCTCAACCATTTAATGGTGTGTCCCAAAGCGTGAAAGGAGGAAGTTTTTGCAAAGGCTCACCTGGCATCTTCTGTGGGACAAGGGTGGTGCACACAGTGAATCATGGCCCTTTCCACCCAGACTGCACTAGACTGAAGATTTTGGGCATGTAAATGAGGATATGGATTACATAGCTCAGGGTATATGGTGAGGAAACCTGTAGTATCTCAGGATGTAAACCCTGCTAGGATGGTACTGAAAAACTATGTACAGTGGATGGAGCCGTTTGATTCACTCTCACCTGCACTGTTTTTAGCTTGAAGTCTTTTCCCAGAACCACATCGTTCTGTGTTGTTCTGGAGGAATTTTGCTGCTTCTTACCTCAAGAGAGTCTGGAAACAAACTAATGGTTGTGTGATGTTGGTAATCCTGGAAGAGAGCTGAGTTAGATCACTGTCATGGTTTAACTCCAGTTGGTTTAACTCCACGCAGCTGCTCACTCACCCCCACCTACCCACACACCACCCTCCACAAGGGACTGAATGTGAAAAACCCCTCATGGTTTAACAAAAGGACAGTTTAATAGGATAACAAAAGAAGAAGATGATGATGATGATAATTAATAATTAATAATAGAAAACAAGTGATGCACAAATGTAATTGCTCACCACATGCAGAAAATCCCCGATGCCCAGTCTGTTTCAGAGTGGTGATCCCACCTCCCGGCTGGCTCCCCCAGTTCTATCCGGATCATGACGCTCTATGTTAGGGAATATCCCTTTGGCCAGTCTGGGTCAGCTGTCCTGGCTGTGCTCTCCCAGCTTCTTGTGCACCTGACAGGGTGTGAGAAGCTGAAAAGTCCTTGGCTTAGTGTAGGCACTACACCTACCTAGCAACAACTAAACCCACCAGTGTGCTATCAACATTATTCTCATACTAAATCCAAAGCAAAGCACTGTACTGGCTACTAGAAAGAAAATTAACTCTATCATCTCAGACAAAATCAGCAAAAACACTAAGATAGGAGAAAGTGACTACACCATAAGTTTTTGATTCATCTGACTTTTTCAGAAGTCAAAGTCAGCAACTCCTCCCAGTTTAGTGTCATCTGCAAACTAGCTGAGGGTCATTATCCAGATCATTCATAAAGATTATTCAGGTAGTTTTATACAGTGATGCCTTGAAGCCTTCTCTTCTTTTGGTTAAACAGTACCAATACTCTCAGCCTTCCCTTAATCATCTTTGTGACACCAGGTGTAGCCTCACCAATGCTGAGAGGAGAGCCTCATAGGCCAAATTAGTATGCTAGTACCTTGGATTTGACCACCACTAGTTGGTGCAACTTACCCTGTCATGGTGTGGTGGCTTGCGTGCCTTGTCGGGCCAGACTAAAGTGTTGCACCCTGGCCCTCCAGGTTGGGGGTTTTGTTTTGGGCTAACAACCCAATCATGTAAAAAACAAAACCTGTTACAGAAACTGCAACAACACTATCCCACCGGATTCGGTGGCATAGTGTTGTTGCAGCCCTATGCTCCTCGAGGAGTAACAAGGACCAAACAACAACAACAACAACCTTGGATTTGAACATGAAGTGATAACAACAAGCCAAGTCTTGTCTGCTGAAATTGTTACTAATGAAACCAAAATCCACATGAATCTCAAGCAGCAATTCAAACACTGCCTACAGTTAAAGTCAAACTTACCTTGCTAAGTACAGCCACTTGGACTTTTAAGTCTTACAGGCACCATACTTTATGTGTCCAAGTATTCCCAGATGTGCCAGTTTCAAGCTGAAAGTGCTCGTTTTCCTTTTAGAGGTTGACTGTGAATCCACTTTAGACACGTAGGTTGTCCTGAGCACTGATGGCCTTGGATTCAGCAATATGGGAGTAGCAGAAAATTTTTCCATTGGTGAGCATTTGAACTGACTCCAGACCTTTGTCTGTCTGAATTAATGAATCTTCTGTTTCTTGTTCCATGGTAACCTACCTTCAATAATTGACATAAAGTCAACTCTTTAAATCAGGAATTCACAATATTTTAAGGCATAGATGGTAACACAACTAAAATATGAGCAAAAGCCTTCTCAACAGAATGAGGGAAGGGTAGAAAGCAGCACTGGGTTTTTTACCAAAGATTGTATTTGTATATAGGAAAACAAAAGTGAAAAAACATATTTATATTTGCTGATATATGATATAAAAATGATTTATTTAAATGGAACTAGAGTAAGAGTATACAAAATGTTTTATGAAACCATTGAGGGAAAGTTGACATGTAATCTTTGATACCACTTTTTTTGTCATATTACAGAATGACAAAGTGCTTTAAATATCACTCAGGAAATACCTAACTATAGTGGATACTGCTATTCTTGTAAAAACACACACATACAAAACCATACCTGAAAATGAAATGGAATTGTCTGAACCAGTTAGAGCCCTTGGATCTTATATAGCTTTTGACCTATAATTATGCACTCAGTTATTCAATTTTCTGAAGTCTCTGATGGTCATGGAAAATTATGTTACTTCTCTAGATATTTTATCTCTCCTTTGGAATATAGGGGAGGACAAGTTTCTGTTAGAAAATTCTACAGGTCTCTAAGTAAATTCTATAAGAAATGTTATTTATGAAGTAGTAAAATGGCTCATCTCTTTTATTGTATACCTATTTTAAAATATAATTTTAACTCTTATAAAACTTACTAGGACTTATCTTTTAGTTGGTTTATATTTTGTGGTTTAGAATTGGTATGTATGTATTATCTATTTAGTTTGATTACTTAAGAAAACTCAGAATGTGAAAATCTTGACATACTGAGTGACAATATTTGCCAACCAAAATGACAGAATCTACATAATCATTACAGTTATTGCTTGTCAATTGTACTAAAGATACGCAAACTTCTCTATTCAGATTAATCCCTTCTAATTGGCTGTGGCTGTTTGACTCCAGACAGAAGCCAAGCTCCCACCCAGGTGCTTGCTCACCCCTCAGCAGAATGATGGAGAAAATAGGAGGAGGAAAAGCTGAAAGCTTATCAGTTGAGATAAAGCAAGTATAATAAGTGAAGCAAAGCTGTATGTGCAAGCAAAGTAAAAAGAGGAATTCATTTGCTATTTCTCATTGGCAGGCAGATGTTTAGATACTTGAAAGAAGTGTCTCAGCACACATAGCAGTCACTTGGGAAGACAAATGCCATAACCACAAAGATCCCCCTTCCTCCTCTTTTCTCTGAGTTTTTATTGTAGAGGATGATGTCATATGGTATGGAATATCCCTTTGGTCAGCTTCAGTCAGCTGTCCTGGCTGTGTCCCCTCCCAGCTTTTTGTGCACCTCCAGCCTACTCGCTGAGGAGGGGCACATGGGAAGAAAGAGAAAACCTCCGCGCTGTGCCAGCACTGATCAGTGATAGCGAAAACACTGGTGTCTTATCAACACTGTTTTGATTACAAATACAACAATATATGAGTTTAATCCAACATCTACATTAATACAGACATACTGTATTTGGATAACTTGCACTTCAGAGCATATTTATCATTGATCAAGAAAACACATAGTGCCAAAAACATGCCATAAACGTTAAAAAAAAAAAAAAAAAAAAAAAAAAAAAAAAAAATAAAAAAAAATCAAAAGATTTGAAAAGANAAAGAAGTCAAATACATTCCAGGAATTGAAAGGAATATTCTGATTTGCAAGACAATTAATTATGAAGCTGAAGGATATGACTCTTTATTTTCTTCAGGAACACACCACTTCTTGCTCTTTTTTTCCACAGATCTCCACCTCTTCAGGAACTTTTCTCGTAACATTTATGCCTTGATTGTCCCAGGGACCCTATGTGATACAGGCATCACAGCAAAAGCTACTGGTTGAGAAACAGCTGTCATAGTTTAAACAACACTGTTAGTGGTTGAGTTGTTCATCTGTTAAAGAATAGTCTCTATTGCAAAACTGGTATTGTGCCAACACAAATCAGCTTAAACAAAATGTATATGTCCAGTATGAAATTCGAAAATATCTAAGAAACAGTAAAGTATCTAAGAAACAGAAAATAAACAGTTCAGAGTAGAAAATAAAAGCCATTAATAGCACAGTATGCATTAATAAATACATTAATGACTCGTTATTTGCAAAGCTGAAATGAGAAATCATTTTTAAGGAAAAAAACCCCTCCTGATAGAGCTATAAACTGCGTTTTTATGTATAATAAACATTTAACACCAAGTTAAGAGAGGGATATGAGTTGTGATGAAAGACATTCAGGACTCAGGAAACTCCCTAAATATTATTTTTTCAACCCTAGACTCTAGTGTCTAATAGTTAGAACATTACAGACTTAAAAGGTACTGAAATGCTAGGAATGATTCCTACAGCTAAGCATATGTTAAGACTGCATCTATAATTATTTCACTTGTAATCTTTTGCTTCCCACTGTTAGCTAATTGTTGACCTTCCCTCTGGTTAAATTACCCTTTTTACTTTCTCATTAAGACTGTCTGGCTTTGGACAACAAGATGCATCTGGATGAAACTAAAATAGAAAAGCATTGACTCCCAGCTATGATCAAAGTCAAGTCCTGTTTTTGAGGAATATTAAAGGATGCATCTCAGGATGGATTTAGAAAATCCCAGGTCTGGAATCTGTTTCTTGCCAGGGTGAAAAGATGGTGACTGTGCATCTCCTTTTTTGTAAGGAACTTCCCTCGTTTCCTTCATTTGCCTCGTAAATAAAGTGTAATCAGAATGAATTTATCAGCCCTTTATGGAGCAGCATAATTCGAATAATGGATTATGGAGTAGCATAAGTTGATTCAATCTTTTTTGAGTAAAGAATTCAGATGATGAAACCTGTTTTCTAATAAAAACTAACTATAAATCCCAAAAAGCAAAGAGTCAAACAAACAAAGTGATTTTTTTCCTTTTTTTATTTATTTATGTCATCTAGAATGGTAGAAGATCATAAAAAAGGGGTTTCAAATTATTACACTGAGTAGAAAAATACATCGGATGATCAGAACTCAGGAGGTGGTACTCAAAACTATTTGCAACATTAGAACTTGAAAGTTTTCATGAAAACTCCTCAATATATTTTGCTCAGTTTTACATAGAAGGCAAGAATCGAAAAAAGAAATCTAGCCCAGTCTGCTCACCTTCAGTTCCTAAGCACTGAGTTACTCTTCAGTATCCCATCAACATGTACATGTAAATCAATGTCAGTTAGTTGCACCATTAGCAGATATTTTGAATTTGGCTCACTGAGATGGGTTACCGAAGCATATGGCTAGAAATATTTTCATCCACTTTACTCCCATATGCCACTGATTTCTTTAGTGTCTATAACCATGTCACATAGCTTCCAGGTATGCTGATGTTTCCATCTTTGCTAAAATTTTATCTGTGTGTCTAGTGGCATTGCACACAAAAGTAAAAAATGCTTCTCCTAGAAACACCTTTTCTGGCCTACTGTGCTACAAAAACATATTGAATAATCACAACAGCAGCACTTCATGAGTGTTATGACAATTAATTAATTATAGTTCATAGAGCACTTTTATTTCTTCAAAGTGATTATTACTCTTATCTACTCTTAATTAACAACTCCCTAAGAAACAGGCAATTATTTCAGTTAAAACTCAAGGTAAAATCTTACTTGAAATTATTATAATTTGTGAGTTTTGATTAGTAAATACCAATACAAATTTTACAGTATATAACATTTAGGAAAGCAATCAAACTGCAAATGCAACTCAGAGTTTGGTCTCTGCTAATATTCTTGTATTAGTACACTAAGACTTTAAAAATATTATATCCATGTTTTACATGATTTTAACAATATAAACTATTTACACAAGGGAATGAATAAACATTTACTTATCTCTGGTTCAGACAAGATAAAGGAGCAGAGCAATTAATGAACTGCTTTATCCTATTACTTAATAATAACATTGCATTTTGCAGAGGAAGAGGAATCCCATTGTCATAATAAAAGCCCTGTAGTATGTCTTAAGATACAAAGATATAACCTGGAAGAATAAATTTAGGATTGAAACAAGAAAACAGTTTCTAGCAATTTCTGCAGTGAGATTCTAAAATACCCTTTAAATTGGGTAGTGACAAGTACTGGACTTCAGTAAACCTGTGAAATGGATTGTTAACATGATAGAGCAGAGGACTGGGACTCTCTCTGAGTTCTGTTCTTATATGGGTGATGCTCCTGTTTCAAATATATTTCCTACAGTAACTTTGAGAATTGTCTAACCATCATGTGTGTCAGTTTTATTATAATAAGAAAAGGACAATTATCCCTGTTCCAGTGGAGAAATGAACATTTCCTTGTTAGTTTTAGAGCTAATGAGAAGATGAGAATCGGACAAATCAATGTAATATTAGAACATCTCAGTGTTTCAATGACAATTTAAAAAAAAAAAGTTTAAAGTTTGTTCTGGGAATAGAATTAGTTCCTGACTTCCCCCTTCAGAATATCTCATCTAGCAAACTGAGGAGAGACAAGGGACAGACTCACAGGGTAGGTTTGTTCTTCCAGATATACCTAAACTTTTCCAAGGGAAAAGAACTGATGTTTCAGGTTCAGTTCCTTTGACTGGGTATGCATTTCTGGGGGCATAAATAAATAAAGGATCTTATGTCTTCTCTCTTTAGGTGCTCTAGTCCATTGAATCAAATCCCTGAACAGCTGCCATCCATTCCCATTATGATCTTTCTGGCTTTGTTTGTTCAAAGAGTAGCAAAACAAGTATTCTCTTGTTGTTACACATGGTCAATTGATTAAAGTACTTTCCCAGAATTTAGGACATATGGGTTGGTCCCTGTTAGGCTGGATAGCCTCCAGAACACTTTGGTTAGAAATCTACATAAATGTGAATAGCTGCTGCCACCTCCGTAGTCCTTCACATTTGGCTGTTCATCCACGATAATATAATTAACGCTTTGAGTGAGAGATAAGTGATCACCTCTATAACAGTTCCTGAGCATATATTAGAAAGTAGGTAGTGGGAACGTAGATAAAATGAGATTTTGCTTGTCATGTATCCATTGTGGTAGTAGTAAAACCTTGATTATGTTTTTTTTGAGAAAGAGGGAAATAATAATGTCCCAGATACGTTCATGTGTTGTTGTGTCAAGTTGTCGTTGCTTAGGATGGTGAGATCCCTTGTTCCAAAGTGAACCACGATACTCACCTTTAAAAGGCAGGAGTGCAGTACTGCCTCTTAAATACTAAATATGAAGGAATTATTTAAAACAATCTTGATAATAGGGCATGGTGTTACACTCAGTTGTGTTTGAAGGTAAGCAACTGACAGAACTTTAACTTGGAATATGAAGGTAATATTTTCTGTACAACCTTTACTGTGATTTCAGTTCTACCAATATGAGTCACGTGATGTCAAACTTTTGGTTGTAATATGTTTATTTCTCTGTTTCAAACAGAAACATACTTTTGGTGGTTTTGTTCATTTCTGAAAGCAAAAAAATGATATCAGAAAAAAGGAAAGTAAATGAACAGATTTCTAAGCAGTCATATAGTTTCAGTTTAATTTTTCTTCTGATTTCAACACATGGACAAACTGCTGTCACCAAGTGCCAAGCTGCTTGATCAGGGGGCTGACTAGCTGTTACATTTTTCGTCTGTCATCGTAGGCATCTTTTTGCATCAACTTCAGATGTCAGCAACAATGAGAGTCCTTGCTTTTTCTGGAACTATAAAGTTGGAAATGGCCATCTGGTATGCCTTCTGTTATCTGAATTCTTCCCTAGAAATAGTTTTCAAGAATATATTAAGAACTGCAAAGAAAGAGATAATGCGTAAGATGTTGGTAATACTGTTTTAACCCTTTTGTTTCACTTAATGAGGCATATTTTTTGTTAGAGACACTGAAACAATGAAGACCAAAAGGAAATTTGTGTAGTTCACAATAATTTGATTTACAGCATTATTTGGCACTATAGTTTATTAACTTATAATTAAATGCTTTCTGTATAATTTTTAATGTTATTAGGATTATATTTCCAATATTTAAGATTCTTTTGTTCACATAAAAAGTTTGGAAAGTGTGTATTCAGCTGTAATTTTTGTCAGAATAATAGATCTGGTACTAGAACACCCCTGAATATAGCAACAGAGAAAATATGTAGAGTTTAGTTTGGAACAAGGAATGAGTACGGATTTTTTTCATGAATGTTACTGTGCATAAAGGATTTTCTCTTCTTTCCTAGAAAAAAAAAAGGTCCATTCTATGACTGTTTAATGCTGAGCTCATATACAGAGGTTTTTATTCATACTTTGTGAGCTATATGACCAGTTACCTGATTCAGTAATGACAACATGACACTAATGTTATCTACGAGCGTATGGAACACTGGGCTCCCAAATGTGGGTGATGCCAAATACGAAGTTGACTTTGAAAGCCAGGAAATTTATTTAAAACGGTTGTCATCCAAGAAAAATTAAGTTAGTGGGAACATGCTCATTGTCTTGATTAAATTGTGAATTGGGATTTCCCTTTATTAGCCCCTCACTGCTTGAGAAGCATGAAATATCATAGGTCTTAGAGCTACTCAGTTTTTCAACACGGGCTTAGTGCAATGGTTTCTAACACTGGGTTTTTTGCCCATTTTCTTTTTTATTGTGTTGGGTTTGCATGGCAAGGTTTTGGTAGCAGTGGGGCTACAGGGGCAGCTTCTGTGAGAAGCTGCTAGAAGCTTCCCCTGTGTCTGATAGAGCCAATGCCAGCTGGCTCCAAGATGGACCCACCGCTGGCCAAGGCTGAGCCAGTCAGCGCCTCTGTGATAACATATTTAAGAAGGGAGGAAAAAAAAACCAAACAGTTAGAGAGAGCTTTTGCAGCTGGAGTCAGGAGTGAGAATATGTAAGAAACTCTGCAGACACCAAGGTCAGTGCAGAAGGAGGGGGAGGAGGTGCTCCAGGCACCGGAGCAGAGATCCCCCTTCAGCCTGTGGTGAAGACCATGGTGAAGCAGGCTGTCCCCCTGCAGCCCATGGAGGAAGGATGAGGAGGTGTAGAGATTCCACCTGCAGCCTGTGGAGGACCCCACATGCTGGAGCAGGTGGAGGCACCTGAAGGAGGCTGTGGCCCTATGGGAAGCCCGCACTGGAGCAAGCTCCTGGCAGGACCTGTGGAGCCATGGAGAGAGAAGCCCACACTAGAGCAGGTTTGCTGGCAGGACTTGTGGCCCTGTGGGGGACCCACACTGGAGCAGTCTGGTCCTGAAGGTCTGCACCCTGTGGGAGAGACCCAGTTCGGGAAGGACTGCAGCCCATGGGAAGGACTCATGTTGGAGAAGTTTTTGAAGGACTGTCTCCCGTGAGAGGGACTCCATGCTGGAGCAGGGGAACGATGAGAGGAGTCCTCCCCCTGAGGATGAAGAAGCGGCAGAAACAACGTGTGATGAACTGACCACAACCCCCATTCCCCGTCCCCCTGTGCCGCTGGGGGGGAGGAGGTTTGAAGCCAGGAGTGAAGTTGAGCCCAGGAAGATGGGAGGGGTGGGGGTAGGTGTTTTAAGATTTGGTTTTATTTCTCCTTCCTCTACTCTGTTCTGTTTGGGAATAAATTAGATGAATTTCCTCTCTCTAAGTTCAGTCTGTTTTGCTTGTGAGGATAATAAGTGAGCGATTTCTCCCTGTCCTCATCTCGACCTACAAAGCTTTTCATTATACTTTTTCTCCCCTGTCTGGTGAACGAGGGCAGTGATAGAGCAGCTCTGGTGGGCACCTGGCCTCCAACCAGGGTCAACTCACCACACTTATAAAAGCTATTCTTACTTGGAAAAGGAAAACCAGTGTAATTACATTTTCCATAGAAGAGAATTAATTTGAAATGCAGTGTCACAACTTAACAATTCATCTTGTAGCATGTGATGGAAGCTTTTAAAAAATCATACGACAGCTCAATGTCATTTGGAGCATCTATTGTTCTCCTTTGTTTTTCAAACTGGAGCAAGAAAACTGGAAAGGTTTCCATAGTTTGTTTCATTAGCAAGACAGATGTGACTGGTAGTGCGCCAGCACAGCTTTATTCTCAGTTGATGACAGAGTATTAAAGCTATAATCAAGAAAAAAGCATTCAGTATTCAGGTTTTGGCTTTTTTTTTTTTTTTACATTATTTCTGTTTAACTTTCCAAAGCAGACCAATGTAAACTTAACTTAAAAAATCACAGAATAGGTGATATAGTTAATATAGTTATTTGTTGAAAGTAATCACTACCCCCTTCCTGACTAAAGTAATAAACCAGTTCAGCAACTTGAAAAATGAAGATATTTAAATAATTTTAATTTTAGCATTAATATCTTTCTGAAAACCCCCACCCACAGAAAGGCTTTATTTATTTTCAATATCTGAAGCAGTATGAAGCTTAAGCAGTGAAGTTCAGAGAGCTTTACTTCAGAAAAGAGCAGATCTTCAGTTAAAAATTACACTATGTTAATAATTATCTAAATAACATAGAATTTTGTAATTAAAAATTATTGTTATTGTTATTATTGTTATTATTTTAAAAGCTGCTCAGAACACAAGAGTTTTCCTCCTTCCTAATTCTCTAGTCCCAGATTCAACAAACACCACCCAAACAAAACTTTCCCAGAATATTTTGAGACCTAAACACTTGTACACTCCTACAAGAGGCTGCAACTTAAGTCCTGTGTTCAGTTTTGGGCTTCTCACTTCAAGGATGTTGAGGTGCTGGAGTGCATCCAGAGAAGGGCAACAGAGCTGGTGAAGGGTCTAGAGCACAGGTGTTATGAGGACCAGCTGAGGGAACTGGGGTGGTTTAGCCTGGAGAAGAGGAGGCTGAGGGGAGACCTTATCACTCTCTACAACTACCTGAAAGGAGGTTGTAGCCAGGTGGGTGTTGGTCTCTTATCCCAAGTAACAAGCGATAGGATGAGAGGAAACAGGCTCAGGTTGCACCAGGGGAGGTTTAGGTTGGATATTAGGAAAAATTGCTTCACCAAAAGGGTTCTCAAGCACTGGAACAGGCTGCCCAGGGAAGTGGTTGAGTCACCAGCCCTGGAGGTATTTAAAAGACATGTAGATGTGTTGCTTAGGGACATGATTTAGCACTTGGCAGTGCTACGTTAACAGTTGGCCTCTATGATCTTAAAGGTCTTTTCCAACTTAAATGATTCTATGATTCTACGATTCTAAGTGTATCCTTACAGTAAAGCAAAGCAAGGATGGGAATCAGTTTCCTAATTACATTACTCTAACCACTGGGCTACACAGGGTGAGGAATAACCTTTTAACATTTCTTTAGTTTTTTTTTAATCCTTTATGAGAGGTCAAGCCTACTGTGACCAGATTGGAAGCAAAACCTATATGTGGCCCTTGATATTTAAATATATCCTCCAGTACCTTATTGCACACCTGGGCGTGTACAGTGTTACTGACAGTCATTGGAGAAAACATCTGTCTCCGTTGACCTCTATGGACCATTACTCCAGTGATTCCACATAGAGGTAATATAGATTACAGTAAGGTTAATAAAAGGTAAGGTAAGGTTTCATTATACAACTGCATAACTTTTTCTGTGGGTTTTATTTTTTTTCTAGAATTCTCAGATTTAGAGTCAATATTCTCCTCCAAAGTTTAGCTCATCTGATCTTTCCCATGTTGCCTTGCTCCTGCTTTTGCCTTCTCAAATTGGAAAAAAAAATAATTAGATCTCAATGAGAATAAAAGTTGTATTTCAATTGTTGTGTAAAGGTCTAATGTGTTATGCTGGGAAGCAGCTGTACTATTTACCTTGTTGGTATCTGATTAACTATGTTTTTCTTCAAGGAGCAATGAAATTCTCTTCCCTCCCTGTGGTGGTTATTGGGTATTCTTCAGTGACGAATGCATCGTTCATTGAACTTACTTTCTACTTGAGGCTGCACATTAAAATATGCAAAAATATTAAACAGATGTTATATGTAGAAGGCTTTTTTCTGGCTGTAGACAGATGAAACATAACAGCAATCAAACACTCTTGAGTGTGATAGGTAAAAGGTGACAAATTCTCAACCTGTTTCTCTCAGATAAACTGAAGGGAAATTCACAGCATAGATAACTTGTTTCAGATGCAGCTATTGCCTACTTTAAGTTATTTAAAGAATAGTCAAATAAAATGTATAATCAAGGTAAGTGTGATACACTGTGAATTTTGGATCACTAGGATGCATTTTCTAGGATATTTTTATACATTATTTTTATCTGTTCTTTATATATTAACATTTCAAATAACTAGGTTTTGTCATTAACTACTTCAAATACACATATTGTTACCATGGTTATAGCTATGGATCTGCAAACCTAATGGTACAGAAAAGCATGCATCTATTCCTAAAATTCCTGAAAGAGCAGTAAGACCAACACAGGACCATTGTTTGTTTCAGGACACATCAGGTACCTCTAATGTTAGACATGCAAACTTCTCAATTTGTTATCAAAGCAGAGTGATTTCACATAGCAAACTTCTGGCCACCATGTTTTTTCTTTGGTGACTGGTTAAATATCTAGCAATCAAATAAAATAATTCTTCCTTATCATAACATCATCTTTAGCCATGTGATGAGTTTATCACTCTCAGATCTTTATAACCTACAGTCGTCTTCTGATAAATTACATGCTAGGGAAAGATTTCAAAAACCGTTGACACAAATTTTGGAGAAAAGTAACACGTGAAGGAGAAAATAAACTGTCTCTTGTAGGAACTGACTATCACTACACATTTAGCACACTTTTAATTAAAAAGAGTTATTATCTTCTCAAATAAAACAAGGACTACGGTGAGGTATAACCATCATCCTATCAGCTTTAATTATCTCAGTGCCTCACTCATCTTTTTCCTGACACTGACATATCATTGTTGAGCTGTGCATATCAACAAAAATGTTATGCTTTTTTATACTGTTATGTTACTCTCAGCCACAGCAGCTGTTTCTGTTTCCTCGGTGATATGTATTTTTATATTCTGAAATGAAGCATTTATGAAGTTTCTTTCTGGCCACTGTGATACTTGAAACAAATAGCTCCCATTTCATTTTCAGGGAAACATATTATCCTGGTGTCATGAATTGTATTAAAATCATAGAGATAACAAGCAAATGATCTCTGCATTCTTGATAATAATAGATTATTTTTCCATGCTAATTTGACACCCTACTTGGAAAAAGAAGTAATTAATTTTTTTTATGCATTTCAGGTTAATGTTAATTTTTTGTTTTCCCTTTAAACACATTGGTAAAGAATTTTCTGTTTCACTGGAATAGCTTCAGCTGCCAAAGTAAATATTTTGAGTCATGAAAACTCCTTGAATACAATTGTGGGTACATAAATTAAGCTAAACTAAACCAAAATCTAGCAATTTGAAGTCTGCTCTGTCTGGCCTCCATCTCCAGAGACCTTCAGTTTTCCTTCTCTCTTTAGGGACATCATATTTGATTGAATGGGCTCATTCAAGGATTTTAATTATCAGTGATGACCAGGGAGTACCAAAAATTCACCATATTTATATTTTTGTGTGAATGTAGTTTGCTATCTCCAAAATGTGTTATAGTGATGGTAAGAAATTGTCTTCTTTGTGGGTCTATAGTTGCAGAATACAATGTTGTTCTGTTCAGAAATAGTTGGACTGTGTTGGCGGTTAGCCCAGGAGATGATGGCTAATTTACCCAGGGAACACTGGAAGGCCAGCTGGGGAGTGTTAAGAATAGCAGCCAATGGAAAATGTAGAAAATCAGCTCTTTATAGCACAGAAGAGAAACTCAATATGAACAGAAGACAGTGAAGAAGGGAACTGTTGTTCTAGGCAAAAAAACTTGCATGCTTCTCCAACCATCACTTACATTTTGTTGTTTTAGGTTAGTAAATGGAAAAAAAAAAATCTAAACCCTACTTTCTTTCTGGAAAAACATAAATTATAGAAGCCCACTTGTCAAGCAAACCCACATGATATAATACTTTGAATGTCAAGTCTCAGATCAGGAAATTTCAAAGAAAAGAGGAAATAGAAACCTATAAGATGTTGGACAGTCAAAATGACATCAACTGCATGTTTTCTGAACCCGGAATCCAAACTTGCCATATGCGAGCTTTGTAATGCAGGATTCTACAATGTCAAAGGAGCAAAAGTTCGGTGCTGAAGAATACAACTTTTTCTTCACGATTACTATCATATTTTTTCTTAATAGATAATCCTTTAGTCTTCTTTAATTTAGCACTGTCAGAGAGGTGACTTAATTCTGTTTCTACTACTGATGTTATGTCAGACATGTCACTGAGTCAGTGCTCTTAGTGATACCTCATGCAGAATGATCAGAATGAGTTACATAATCAATACCACTCTAGGTGAGCATTCACTGTAGACAAGAGTATTAGCTTTTTACTTTGTGTGCAGGCTTAAGTTGCTTATTGACTTGCTTTAAAGTTTAGTAAGAGGTCAGTGACTTAGGGGATAATTCATAAAAAAAATAGCTGTGAGGTTACAGTTTTCCTATGCCTGTGGGGAGACTGAGAAAAAATTGGTGAGTATATGCAAGCTTTTAATTACTTTAAAGAAGCTATATAAAGGCATGATATGTGCTATCAGAAAATTCACATGAAGATTGTTACATTTATGAAAGAAAAAAATAAAAATTACTATTACATATTAAACCCAATTTCAGACAATTTCACTACAATCTGATATTAATAATAACATAGCTTTGAATAAGCCCAGATCAGAAACAGTTTGAGGAGTCCTTAGCAAGCTGGAAATGTGAAATAAGCCCAGAATGTTACATGGTACTTATTATATCTCTTTTATGACTGAATTAAAAACATATATTTATTATAGAATAAGAAGCTAGTCGGGGTAAAGTTTCAGCCAAAAATTTGTATGTCATGATTTTGAATAGTATGCTATAGAGTTTAGGAAACTGTCTTCCTCAACCTTCCTCTTTAGAAAGCATAACCTGTAATAAGAATGGTGGGAAAGCATTCAGGAGGTGAGCACTCTGTGGTTTTTCATTTTACTATCTTTAGGATAATGCCAGACTGTAGCAGCCACTCATTACCTCTTTTGTGATTCCCTGGAAATTTAGGAAAATATAGTAAAAGAAGGTCATAAATCTCAGCTGCCACTTGAAGTATTAATTTGAATGCCTTTTTTTTTTTTTTTTTTAAAAGTCTCATCCATGTCTGTAGATTGTTTAGATACTCCAACCTTTATGAAGTGACAATTTAGGAATGGTAATGTCATAATGATATTCTTAATGACATCATCATGCATCCCACATGACAGTATAGTCACATTTTTCTCGTTTAACTTCAGAGCACCATAGAAAATGACATGTTATTTTCCAAGAAGAAAAGAATTTCAGGTACATCATAGGGCATTTTTTATAAAACTAGATGTATATTTCTACTATATTAGATGTCTCCCTTCTCTTACTTCATTGAAATAACGTTACACACCATTTCCCTCGAGTACTACCTTACAGTTACAACTTGCACAGCTCATTCTCTCATTTGGCAGGGACTGATGAGTTTTATGAGTCTGGAAACAGTTTTGGATATTCACTATCCAATCATCTAGAGCATATTTCCATTTCCTTCGACATGAATTGTCCAACCAGAACTTATGAATCCAGCATATAAATTTCACTTGGCAGTAATTATCACTTTCAGAAACATTCTTCTTGAAATCCTTCTGTTTGTGCTCCTCTACTCTGAGTACTTACAGTAGGTCAAAACCATCTAGCAAGTCTGGCAAAATGGTTGGAAAATTAAGAAGATATGTACTATCATTTTTCATCAATTTTAGCAATTTCTAAGTAGCTTTTCAAGCAAAAACTTCAGCATCTGCTTGGCCATTTTAGATGTAAGATATTATCAGGTCTATTATAGTTTACTTAGAATTATTCAATTGTATTATGTCTCTCAAATTCCAAAGGAAAACATTTCACTGCTCAGCAGTAAGATAATACACGTGTCTCAGAGTTGTAGTTTGAGACTGAATACTCTTCTGCCTACTGGAGTATGATAATTTTCTGTTGTCTTCTCAATTTCCTGATATACTGGGATTTCTTTCTTACAAAATGATAGAAGGCTGAGGTTTTTCCATATTTTTTCTATTAAACATTGTATCAATAGCTAGATAATGAATTATTTGCATACTGTTTTTCACAGTTCACCTTGCCATATCCAAAAATCCATGGATTCATAGGATAAGCAGAATTCTCATGTAATAGTATATTTCCTTTAATATCCATAATAATAACAGCAATGCTTTCAGCATGTATACTGATACAAATAAAATGCCAGCCACCAACTGTCTCCTAGGTAAGGTATACTTCAGAGATTAAAGTGAGAAAGAACTGCATTAGAATACCATAAAAATTCATCACAATGACTGATAATACATTTAGGCAAATATTTTGAGTTAACAACATTAATAAAAATTCAGCTTTTGTAAATAAAAGCAGTAGGACAGCTGCAAAGAAAACTACTCTGTGGCATCCAATTTTTATTTCAGTTTTCACTATGGAAAGTTCATCTTGAAAAAGACTGCTCATGTAGAAGCATTACAATACAGAAAAGGACGCTGTTAAACCCTGTAAACAAAACTACCAGTTTTTTCTCTGTAAGACAGTGTCAGTTTTGTTTCATTTGGCTTGCAGATTGAATTGGTAGGATCAGTTAGAAATCATGGCATTGATTCTGCATTTCTCTTTGTGGTTCCAATCATAGATGTTGAAGATGTGATATCATATTTATGTGGGAATAGAGACAGCATTTAAATACAAGTACCCCTTGCAAAAGCTGGGACAGCAGCACACGCATTTTGACAGAAGGCAAGAGACATTATTTCCATAACATGAGCAAGAACAGGGCATACAACACTTCACATCCCAGCTCCCTGCGTCTTTCTCCTTTTCATTTCCACTTGTCAAGTAGGCAGTGAGAGCAAAGTAAGGCCAGTATTCCCTCAGGGTGAAAAATAATTCTCTGCTCAGTTACTCAAATGAGATACAGACCTCTTTTTTCACTGGTCTTTCCACCATATCTTTATACTTCAAATTCTCTGATGATTCAGAGTCTCTCATTTACCTGATTTTCTTCTTCTTCTAGGTGTGCTTGCTTGCCTTTTTTTTTTTTTTTTTTTTTTTTTTTTTCTTCTTGTGGTGCTTTTTTGTCTTTTTTTTTTTTTTTTTTTTTTCCTTATTAAGGTAATGTACCAAATCTTAACCTTAACTTTTTTTTTCTCAGAATACAATTCAGAACAGGCTGAGACAGAACTATGAGTTCATTTTTGTAGAAATGCCTTTCTTCACCTTTTTTTTCCTCTTCTTTTCTATTTCCACTTCTATTCCTTTATTTCCCAGTTATTGTACCAATTTCTCTGCCATTTATTCTAATATTTGCACATAAAACTGACGGCTTAAAATGTTATGGATGCTCCATGACTGTTTTGTGTTCTGCTTGTTCATAGTATGTCTTTGGCCTTTCCCTTTTGGTAGCTATAGCCTTTTAGAGCACAGTACAACCATTAATTTTAAAGAAGGTAGACACCATAATACAATACTGGGACTTGGTTTGGAGTCCATTCTTCATGTGAGTGCTTCAGAAGCCAGTGCAATTCCATCTGGACAGCAGCAGCAATCACAGTACACTAAATGATTAAAACGCAGATTATTAGCTCTTAAGACTTGTACATTGTTATGCATTCAGATAAGTCTTGACTGATGAGTCAAATATAACCAGCGAAGATGACCATGCATCTTTTTTAAAAAGATCTATCCCTTGGAGTGATTAAACATCTTGTGTTTTAAGGGCCCAAAACTTCTTTAATTCATTTGTCACAGTAAGGGGAAACTTCAATCAATCAAACTTTTGCATATCAACACTAAGATTGTAAATGATGATTAGATCTTGCTTTTTTATAGCATTCAACCAAAAAAAAAAAGGGTTTTCTAATAAAAAATGCATGGTAAAATTATTCTTTTATGGTTTCTTGGACAAGGCCTGATAGCACATCTTAAAGAAAAAATAAAGACTTAGGTTTAATATTTTGCCAGTTAAAATGAAATATTAGCCTAAACTTCTGTATTTCATATTTGCGACCTTAAAATAATGAAAGAGCATGAAAGAAATTAAAATGGAGACAATTTTTATGGAGGTGGGCTTACATGCTTTACTGGAAATGTTGAGTACAGAAGGCAGAATACCTCTTTGTTATGCATTATCAAGTAAGTTATTTTGTCATGGCCTAGAATTCTTTTATGAAGACTATTCCATGTCTCTCCAGAAAGTACATTGCAGTCTCAGTAACTTATAAATAGAGGAGGACTCTAATTCTTACAGAGATTAGCTGCTTGTGGCGTGTTCTCAGCTACGGAAGAGATTGAGGTGAGCTTCAGAGATGTGTGTGGAACAAAAAAAAAGAGAAGGGGCATTCTTTTGAGTTTAGGTACAAGCCAGCATGACTTCAGAGGAAGACTCCTACAAAAAAACCCTGTGCTAGTACTTCTTTCAGAACCTTTACTAAGATGATGTTTTGATGGGATGAAGAACTGAAGACAGAGGTAAAAACCTGGAAATGACTGAGAGAATAATGTGAGTACTCACTCCTCTGGCACTTCTTCAAAACTGAATGTGAGCTGTCATTGCTGAAAGCTCTCTCATTTTCCCAAGCCACCAGTTGTTTGAGATCAAATATTATGCTCTGATATCAAGCAGTAGTTGTAAGAGTTTCCTCAGAACTTTTAATACTGGACAACGTTAAAACTCTTTTAAAATCTTGTAAAAACAACTTCAGAAAGAAAGAAAGTAGAGAGCAAGAAGGAGAGCTGAATTCTAAGAGAACTGCAGATAGAATCATCCTGTAGGTTCATGCTTTTGGCATCTAAAGCTGAACTTTAAAATGAAAAAAATCATCAGTTCTCCCAATCTGTTACAGTGTAGTGTGTACCACATGTAGTATAAGGCTAAATTCATGTTAAGTTGCTCAAGTTATAGCCATAACTGTCATGAGCAGAATAGTTATAATGATATCATCGGAATGCATAAAGTTATATGTTATCCAAGAAGAACAAAATACTTAATGAAAAAATTGGAGAAAGTATTCTCTGTCAATCAACAAGGATATCAATAACTACAGTTACACCTACTGTATTTTATGTGGATAAAGTTTCTGTTACTGATGTTATATTTTCAGATATAAGACAGCAAGCAAAAGGAGACTACCATCATAGCAGTATTTCTAAGAATGAAGCAAAACTTGTTATTTTTACATTAGGAAATGTGAAGATACAAAAAATAAGTATATTATAGTAGCACATACTCAAATAGATAATATATATATTCACAGCTAGTAAGTATTTCATTCTAATTATTTTCTGTAATTGAACTGATGCATCCTGGTAGGGTTTTGAGTTTTGGTTTGGTTTGGGGTTTTTTGTGGGGTATTCTTGGCTTTGGTTTTGTTTTTCAATTACCAGACATGTTTAATTCTTTTTCTGAGAGGAGAAAAAAGGAGGAGAAGAAGATTATATGAAATTTACTTCTGTATGGCTGTTTATGCTTCAAACAGTGGAAATGTAGAAATGTGTCTGATGTTTTCCACCTCCCTAATAAGTGGAAAATGAGAGCAGCATTTGCTATCAGCTCGTTGTATAGCCCTTACACTGCATAATGAAAACTAAAAATGTAATTGCCTTGTCAACATTTGATCTTAAAACTATGTAAAAAAAGTTTTCAGCCACTTCCCTTAAAAAATCCTTAGAATTATAGCAGCAATATAATTTTGTCAAACTTTGTTAACTGAAAATTATATGATATGATATAATCCTATTGGAGAGTAGATAAGTGGTATCTAGTTTTACATACCCAGTTAAATTGGTTACATTTTTAGTTTTATGTTTTTTAAAGATAAAAAAGGCATAAGCATTAGCTTCTTCTGGAAGATATAAAATTTACATTTACTACACTGGTACTAACTCCCTCATGATAAAGAAACTACTTCAAAGAAACCCTGGGTAAAATTTAAGCACTCTGGTTAAGGGGCCTCGATCCCACCAAAGACTCCTTGTAGAGGTACTAGACTGAAGTGCACATGTTTATTTTGAATGAGTACCCCTAAAATTGGCAACTGTTATCACCTGAGCTCCTTTTTAACAAGTGCTTTGAAATAAAAATTGTATGTGCTTACAAAGCCAAAGTAGAAAAAATGTAAGGAGAAAAGAACTATAAAGATACTATGAACCCTAATGAACCATAACAGAATTATTTGGATATGTTAATTGAGTTGCAACTACTTCATAAAAAATAGCATCTGATAACAACTGGCAGTTTGATAATATCACATAACTTTTTCCAGAAAAGTGAGAGGGCAAATTATGTATTTTTTATGTTTACATGATTAACACAACTTTATTTGTTGAGTAATTAAAATGTCATTGTTATGAAAACACATAATTTTTATTTACTTATACCAAAATTAGCTGTGAATTTTAAGAAATGCAAATCCTGGAACCCAATAAACTTCTGGATCTTCATCTAATATAGCAAAAATTCTTGACATAAAATCTTATGGCTAAAAGATTCTTTATATTTAAAAGAAGACCTGAATATAAAGATTAAAAACACTTAGTTTGGTGTTACCACAATGAGTTCAGCAAACAAAGTCTGTTAGTCTGGTTTAAGTCTTCTCTGTGACTAAAGGGAGATTATTTATATTAAGATTAAAAGGATTTGGACCATGAAATTACAGAGCTACAGTTAAATTCTCACCTTCATTTATTCCAAGTTATTAGTGTTTAAAGGCTTGTTAGACTTAGAATGTTTGTACTTCATAAATATATGCTATCTATTTGCAAACAATTTCTTGTTTTTCACATGCTTGGAAATGACTTTCACCATGATTTGCTCCACAGTCTTTGGAGGGACTGAGGTTAAACTGAAAAGCCTGTGGTTCCTAAGATCCTACTTTTTCTAAAATAAATGTGATATATGTCATCTTTACATCATCAGGTATCTCACCTGATCACCATGATCTTTCAAAGATGATAGAGGCCTCATAATGTTATCAGCCACCTTCTGTACACCCATTGATGTATCCCATCTGGACTTACGTACATCCAGTTATAAATGCTCCCTAACACTGTCCTCTTCCACTGTGGGCAATGTTTCACTCCTACTAGACTCTGCTAGTAGGATCAGAGGAGACCTGAGAGCAAATTTCACTGATAAAAAAAAGGCAAAGAAGTCATCATGAACTTCTCCAACCTGAGTCCTTCCCATGAGCTGCAGTTCTTCATGAACTGCTCCAGTGTGGGTCCCATCCACGGGGTGCAGTCCTTCAGGAACAGACTGCTCCAGCACGGGTCCCCCACAGGGTCACAGGTCCTGCCAGGACCCTGCTCCAGCACAGGTTTCCCAGAGGGTCACAGCCTCCTTAGAGCATCCATCTGCTTCAGCGTGGTGTCCTCCACAGGCCGCAGATGGATATCTGCTCCACCATTATCCTACATGGGCTGCAGGGTGACAGCCTGCCTCACCATGGTCTTCTCCAGGGGCTGCAGGAGAATCCCTGCTCCAGGTCCTGGAGCACCTCCTCCCCCTCCTTCTTCATTGACCTTGATGTCTGCAGGGTTGTTCTCACTCCTCTCACATATTCTCACTCCTCTCTTCTGGCTGCTGTTTCACAGCAGTTTTTTCCCCTCCCTAACTATATCACCCCAGAGGCACTAACACCATCACTGATGGGCTTGGCCTTGGCCAGCAGGGGGTCTTTCTTGGAGCCAGCTGGCATTGGCTCTGTCGGACACGGGGGAAGCTTCTAGCAGCTTCTCACAGAAGCCACTCCTGTAGCCCCCCCGACTAGCAAAACCTTGCCACACAAACCCAATACAGTCCCCATGCAGCACTTCTTACTTCTCAGAAGAGGCCAAGCCCAGTGACACCACCTGCACAGCCAGGTGTTGACCTACAAGATGCCACTCCTACTTAGCTGAGACTTTCTCCCTCACTGGCAGGACTGAAGAGAACATCACCTTGGCCTCTACACCCTTGTCCTAGCTCCCAGAACTCTGCTGTCACTCTTGATGTGTTTAAGGTCATATTTGGCACTATCATTGTTTCGCACTGGATGAAAAACTTGTGTAAATCAGAGAATTAGATAAGTCTTAATAGCCTCTCTAAAACATCCTGGATCTGAGACTCTAGCAAGTAACACGTCTAGTCAGTAGACGAGTGACAGCATCCTCCACAGGAAAGAGTCTTCATCTGTGACACAACTTTTCCTTTTGGGGGGGCAACTGCTTCAGGCTCAGCTGGCTCTGTTGCCCTTACTGAGTGTCTTCTTCCTCTTTACCTCTTCCCAGAGCACTTTATTTGTTCTGTAATTGCAGCTTAGCAAAGCAAATTTCCAGCTTCCTCCACCTTGGGATGCAGACACCCACCCTTCTTCTAAGCGCAGTCTCTTTCTTTCCTTTCTTCCTTGTATCATAGGGCTTAGGTTCTTGCCTCTGCAAGATCTGTGTGAAAAACCTTGTTAATCTCTTTTTCAGCTCCCTTGGTGATATGCAGTCTGCTTAGCACTGCTCACAGCTCCTTCACTTGGTAGCTCAGTGCCCACACCACAGTTCATGTCCCACCAGACATTAATCAGCCTCAGAGGGAAGGGATCTTCCCTCCCTGCAGCCCAAGGCCTGAATATTGGTGTCCTTCTGGACTGAGGTGCAATATTTGATATTCAAGTAGTTGCTTCAGCTTGTGTTGGAGACCCTGCCCTGTGGCACATCAACACTATCATTGCACAGTCTCAAATAGCTCTGTGCTATTTCAAGCAGACTTTCTGGGTCCTCTTTGTTACCCATTGAGATAGCCTTTTTGACAATTGCTGCATCTCTGGTAGTTGCCTCTTTTTGCTGTACTCATTACGTTTAATATTACTAGTCACTGAATCCAAGCAGTTGGTACTGGAACTCTTTTCACTAACTTAAGAAGTCTTTTTCATTAGTGTAGGGATAGATAGGGAGTGTAGGATGGCAGGGGTAAACACACTAAGAGGTTCCAGGAGTCCTGCATTGAGATAAAGACAGCAAGATGGCAGGAAGGAAATTAAATGCATTTATTAGACAATCCCGTAAATCAAAGTCTGCCAAGACATGGAAACATTCTATTCTCTTGAACTGTAAGATTAGTTTGCAGTAACTGGAAATTATTCTTTCTTTCCACTTCACTTTTTTTTTCTTGTCCTTTCCCTTAGTCTATTTCCATTTATTTAATTATTTCCCTCCCCCCCCCAATACAGATCAGTACAATTATGGTAGTTCTTATTGATCAAAACCAATTTGTATTATTCATAGGCTTACAAACCAGACTTAACTTGCAAATCTAAGCATACTTTTTTTTCAGAAATACCCTGAGTTTCAAATTGGAATTATATATCCAGATAGCTAGAATCATACTTAAAATTCAGTTTTTCAAATATGAAATGGAACTTAAAAGAAAAAAGCAGAACTTGTTTAGGCCTAAATTTCAACTACAGAAAGGATGCTGTGGTTTGTCATAAGCATACATCAGTACTCTGTAAGGAGTCAAAAGATATTTTGAAGATTTTGTTTTGGTTTGGGATTTTTTTCCCCCCCTTTTTTTTTTCCCTATATTATGATGAAGTTAATTATGTTAGGGACCAAATTTAAATTCAAATATATTTATAATCATGAAGGGTATATAATTTTTGTTTTCCTTGCTTTATTGCTCTCAGTTTGTCATATCTGGAATTTTTATCATTAACTCTTCACCTTGCTTTAAAATGCTAATATATCTTACTCATAGTGCTGCTTTATACCATACAAAAAAATAACAAGCTTTCACTCTGTGTGAACAATAACAATAACAGTTGCTTGTGCTCTAGCAATAAGTGATAACTTTCAGCAAAGTATATACATAACATTTTTATACATATTTTTACTTCTGTAAAAGAGCAGGGAAGATCACTTAAAACATGGGAATAAGAAAAAAACTGGATCGACTTAAAATTTAATGAATAACCTTAGTTTGGTGCCAGTTATACAGCTAAATTCAGACTGTGTAACTTCATGAACAGTCTGAGACCAGAAATTTTTTATGAGACTCTCAGTCACAGATTTAACTTGCATTTGAAAGAAGGGGTACGTATTAGGTTGCAGGCCCTCTGCATTTGTTTTCGCAGGCAGAAGGAAACAAAATTCAGGCTACGTGAATAATTAGGAAGAGAAGAGGCAGCTTTATAATAGTGTTTCTTTTTACCTTAATCACCCATAAAGTCTTCCACATTGATTTCTTACATTCTTGTCCTGAAGCAGGAAAGACCACGCTCAAAAATCTCATCAAGCTGACAATGTGACAGGGTTTCTGAAGAAACAATCATAGTAAGAACACAAAAGGAAGGAATAATTATCGGGTGGCAGTAGCCTGATGGAATGACAAATAACATATTGTCTATGGAATTAAGGTAAATTGAAATCCATACGGGGACAAAAATCTTTTTCTCTCAGTAATTAGGCAATACTATGACACAAGACATATCATCCTAAGTTAGATTTCTAAAATAAAGCAAATTAATCTTACTGTTCAACTGCTAACTTCACAGTATTGATACTAAAGATAACCTAGATAACTTAGTTATAAACCTATGTACTGTGCAAGTGTTAAGTAATATGACATGGATCCATGCCCTGATGCAGTATTTTAAAATGTATTCAAAACAGAAATCAGACTTTGAAGTAATATATCATCAGCACCTCATCTTGCACCATCAGCTTTCCACAGAATGAATATTATTAAAAAAATATATAAAAAATACAGAAATTAATATTGTGTTGATTATCCTAAATGAATGCTTGCAAGTGACTCAAAGTTTAGATGTTACATGTAGTCAATAATATGTGCTGCAAACAATTTTTTCTGGCTACTTCCTTTCTACTGAGGATATATTTTTTAAATAAAATGCAGTTTTTCTGCCAATTCAGAAGGTTAGCCAACAATATAACTATCTGATTAATTATTGTTTTCTTTGTGAAAGGAGTCACCTTTGAGGATGAATTGGCCCAAAGATGAAAAGTTGTATATTTGACATACACTTTTTTTGCCTGCTGGTGGAGTGCCAAGGAATCTATTTTAGTCTTGTCTCACCAGCCCACTTTAATCACTATAAAAATCATTCAAAGGATCAGCCAATGCCTAGCTGACATAGGGCAAGTGCCTTGAAACAGATATAGAAAGTTACAGCTAAAACACTACCAATAATTTGGTTTTATCTTTCTTGTGTTGCTGGTGAATGACAAAGTAATATTTATGATTATCAGGCTTTCAAGTAAATCAGAAAAAGCTTTATTTTTTTTTTTAATGTTAAACCACTAAATATAAAACACTTGATTGCTCTTATAGGAAACAATACCTCTTGAAGTATTTGCCATCAAGTGTTTCCTTACAGTCATAGCAAGTAGATCTTAATTAACCTTTACAGTAACCTTTCCTTGTAGTTAATTAAACCTGTACAAACCACACTAGCTTAATTCTGAATTCTAAACTTACAGTGATCAAAACGGTGAAGATAAATTCCTTTTGGAGCTTTCACCTGACCTTGTAATTTAACATTGTATAGCTTTTATTAAGAATACAAACTTTTAAAGAAACAATGCCTTTATATTATAGATTTTTCTAAGTGTATTTAAGCAGTTGTTATTTCTAGAGCAATTTGATGGCAGTTACCTATTCACTGCTCTGACAGGTACCCTGAAAAAAAAAAAGTAACAAACATATATATGCATATTCATATATACACACAGAGACAAGCATATATATATATATATTAACATATATACAAGTTCGACATACAGATATAGGAATAATCTTTAAACAGTTTCCTAGATGGGAATACTAATTGTAATGACCACCTATGCTCTTATAATTAGAGGTAAAATACAACATTTAAATCTTTATACTGAACAAGCAAAGCATGACAAAAAACCCCTCTGTTTGAGACTATGTGAACAGGAGCATGTATTTACCCAAGAGGCAGTGAGATCTCAGGACCAAGCCAGCACATCCACCTGCAGTTCAGGAACTAAAGTATGCTGATATATAATCAACTGCTAAGCATTTGTATTTTCTTTCCCATCACAGTCTAGTTGTGGCACCCCCAGAGAATTTGGAACTCATTCAGTTAGCTTTCTTATGTCCATAAATGTTTGTCTTCCCCTACTCGCTCTCCCCCTGCTCCATTCATTGAAAATAGCAAAAATCTAATTTGTTGTAAGCAAATGTAACATTTTTAGGAACAGATTTGTGGATGTGAGGACAGTGTTCACTCCTGAATAGCTCTTCTTTATCTCCACCAGGAAAAAGTCAGCAAGCCATATGAAAGGATAGCCAGAAGAGAGCTGTTATGGGTAGAATCCAATTTATTTTATTTAAATTAAACATTTAAAATGTACAATACCATTTACGTGTAATTCAACAAAGAAAATGAAGGTTAACTTCTTTTATTTTAATCTTCTCATGGCTATCTTCCTATTCCAAAACTTAAAGCAGAATATTTTACAAGAGATATTCATAGTTTCATGACATAAATTCGCAGCGGTTTCTATATGTTCAGATAAGGCTGATCTGGTTTGATTCCCTAAACGGAAATATGTGGACCTCAGTGAGAATTTAAGCAAAAACTGAATGACAATGTCAGTATAAATTCTGTATTTCATTCAATAAGGTGACTGTATAAAATGACCACAGCTGTATTTACAGCAGAGGAATTATAGTCATACAGAAATAAACTCGGATATAGTTAGAATATGATTGTGTTAGGTTTTGTTTCCATGGAAAATGGCTCACTTGATCTACAGGTCAAAGTGCTTTTACTGAAATTATTAACTTGATCAAACAAAAGTAGTAAAATATAGAAATCAATATGTGTTTTATTTAAATTTGATTTTAATCAGTTTAATTTAATTTTATATTTTCTTAACCATAAGTCTTTTAGATGCCTATACTAATTTTTCCCCTTTTGATCAGGTTGTTTTATATCAGTTCATGGTATTAGGTAATATTCTTTTATTTGCTGTCAATCAAATACACGCCCTCAAAAAAAGAGAGAAAAAGAACTCTTCCCTACCCAATGCCTCATGAGTCTTTGAACAGTAGCCACACAAGGGCTCACATGTTGTGAATTTATGCATATATTACATCTATTCTGGTACTCTGAGCTAAAGACAGCACCAGTGACAAAGTGCCTCCGCAACAATATTCTTAAGATTACTCATAATGACAGTTTTATAAAGAAATACAATACTTTATATTGGTAAAACCCTCAGTGTATTTTATAAATATGTATCATCCACAACAAAAGCTTGGAGTGTTGCAGATCAGTCATTACTAGTCTAATCTAGAGTGGAATGGATTATTTACAACCCACAATGTAAGAGGAAACTCTTCTAAAATATTTTTTCAGCCTTACTGATGAGGACTCAAGTTTCATGAGATCTCATAGGAATATTCTAGTGCGTCCCTTGCACAGTGTAAAAGATTCAGCTAAAGTTTGCCTCAAAATTTTCAAACTGCAGTGCTCACACATTTGCAGTGTTCACATATTTCATGTTGGGGCAAACCTTTACTAATGAGCAAAGATTTTCTAAATAAATTTTAGGAAATAGCCGGTGTTGACTATATTATGATATTTTTATCCAGATTTTCTTTTAAGAATTCCCTAATAAAACCATCCAGCAAGTCTCTGAAATATTTTCTTCATCTCCTATAACATCTGCATGGGAGTATAGGGTAGGAAAAAACCAAAGTGTATCATCAGATTCTGATCTAGTAGAATGGGATTCTACATCCATAAATATCTGTCACAGAGACTGGAGTTTGCATGCAGCTGTAAGGCCGTGATAGCAGGTGAATGTCGCAAACACCCATCTTGACGCGGGCAGGGATGGGCTGGATGGGCTGATGACGAGGGAGTGTTGACCAAGAACGGAGCCTGCAGAGGCTGGATAACGTCTTGTGAGACCACTCCTCTATTTCTGAAACGTGTAAACAAAGACCATCTATGTCCTGCACGCCATGTGCCTGTGAAAGATGACCACTTACTTGGTCAGCCCTGAAAGGGGGATGCAGTGAGACCCCCAAGACCCCCACAACCCACTGATTCATTTCTAGAACGTTTCTGAACATTCCTGAGCACACACTGTGCCTGCTCAGTGACGACAGACCCCTGCCTATGGGGCGGGCACATCAGGTTATAAAAAGGGGAAACATAAGTTTTCAGCCGGCACCCACCACCTGAAGACTACAACTACAAGCAGAGAACATCGCTGGATCCAAGGGTGGTGACATCTTTTCTCTTTTCTCTCTCTCTCCCTTTCTTTCTCTCTTTCTTTTCCTCTCTGTCTCTAACTTCATTTTCAGCACATTAGAGTAATATCGTCACAGGTTTTGCTAAACCATTACTTTTTGTAGTTCTGCTGTTTTAAGTATTGTTATACCTTTTGCCAAGCCTCTTTCTTTTGTAGTTCCACTGAGTTTTAAGTAAATTTGTGAGTTGTTTGAACCTCTAGAGTAACTGTCATTACTCCTGATTACCACGCAGAGAATTAAAAAGTTAACCTCACCTTAACCCACCAAGTGGGATGGGACAGCAGCTGTCTTTCATTTCTCTGCCATTGTGCTGTAAAATAATTGTGTAGTCTGCCAGGCTGTATTTATATCTACTTGCTGGACATGCTGCAGTGAACTGGAGGGGTTGGATCCTCAGGTAGCCCTCATTGGTCACCTGAAAATACACTGAGTTTCCAATCATGGAAGGCAAGAAAAAGAACAAGGAAGGGAGAAGGGAGCCTTCATCTTGATGAAAGCACTTGGTTTTATTAAAGGTTCATGCTAAGGTCACATCTTGAAATTGCTATGCCAAGAACTCTCAGTAACTTTGGTATCAAGAAGATTTAGTGCTATGCTGACAAAATAAAGCAACAACTATAAACAAGCTATATCAAGAAAGAAAGGTAGACAAGTGGAATGGGGAGAAAAGGCTTCCATATGAAAACATCCTCAAATTGAGTGACCACAGGACTTGATCTGAGCTGTTCACAAAGATGTAGAGAGGGAGATGAGTCATCCTCCCCCAACTTCTCATTGAGAAAGATAGTATTACCCAATCTTTCTTTCCTGCTTTGCACAGGAGTGTGCATCCGCCTCCTTCCCTCTCCAGCTGATAAAAAGGATGGGATGGACAGATTCTGTATTTGTCATGCATTAATTTGCTTCAACAGAACAAGAGTTCAGGCGACCTCTCTTCTCCTTTGATTAACTTATCAGCTTGGCATTTTTTATTATGCTGTTTTTAATCTGTGTGCTATTGTTAATTTGTGACTATAAATACAATTATCTTAAAAAGATGCTTCTTAAATGTCAGCATGGCCATTCAGCACCTATTCCACGCACTGGATATCTCACTAAAAATTCACATTGTTATGTTTAATACATGGAGCTTCTAGTAAATCCATTGATAAAAGGACAGGAAAATCAGTTCTTTACAGACTTCCGTTTTCATTATCAGGCTTTCCTCATGGGTTAGTGAGTGAACTATATTTTGTTTATTTTCAGTTGTCAATATTCCTTCTTTTTTACCAGTGCCCAAAGAATGTTTGCATGAAATTTTAGAGTCATCTGAATAATTTTATAAAGAAAATTACTTTGGCTATTTGACAATGGCCTGTTATGCATGCATTATTATTTTTAAACATATAAGCTATTTTAAAAACTTATTGAAGTGGTCATATAGCTCCTGCTCTCAAAATATACATTTAGCTAGTTAAAATATGGGACTGGGGTGGGTCAGGGGGAGGACAGAGGCAGTATTTATGCTTTGGTCAAATTACAGTGTTCTAATTAAGCTGCGCTGAATGTAATAGAGATCTTCCCAAACATTTCATTTGGGTTTTATTCATGTCCTTAATACATTTACAGAAATACTATATATTGAAATAAGTATTCCATTATTATCAATGAAATCTCAGTAGAGGAACAAAACCCTGTTTAATAATGTTTAGAAAAAAACCCACAGAAAATCAGGAATTATATCTTGAAAATGTAGTAAAAGGAAATATTTTCTCATCCTAATATGTGAAAGGGATGTAACGTTGCACTAAGATCCTTCATAGGAATTTCATGTTTTTCACCTGTCAACACTGAATATCATTACATGTAAGAAAATAACAAGGATAAGCTATTGACGTTTTTTGTGTGTGCTAATTCTTAAATCTTTACTGTGTGATAGCATGGGAAATTTTGATATAGCCTGAAAGATAAAGCAGTAGCTTTCAAAAGTTTAAATTGTAGAAGTCAGCAGCATCTCAAATGTCTTTGGTAATTGACCCACTAGATAGAGTCTTCCCTTGAGGTTTAAACATATGTTAGGCTTCACTGTGTGCTGTCCAGAATGTTTTATTGACCAGTAAGGAAAGCCACCCATGAGATCACAAGAAAGGTATGAAGCATTGTGTGGACAATAATAAGTATAATCTCCAATTTTGCTGAGCTGCTGAACAGTAGTGACACCAAAAAACAAGCAAACAAACAAAAAAGACAGAAAAGAAAATATATCAAGCAAGAGGAAATAGCATTGCTCCAACAATCAGCCATCACAAGAAAGCAAGAAAGCAAGACAAATGGATTTGGATACAAATCAAAGCTGACATAGAAAAATGAAAACCACAAACACATAGAATACAACATTCATAAGACTGTTTGAACACACTAGGTAGTCCTCTGATGTTTGTACTTCACGTCAGCGAGGGTAGAATTAAAACTAGGGACAAACTTTTAGATGTACTAAGACATTCCATACCATGAAATGGTGGAGTTCAGGATCCTCAGGGCAGCAAGGAGGGTGCACAGACAGCTCACTACCCTGGATTTCAGGAGAGCACACTTTGGCCTCTTCAGGGACCTGCTTGGTAGTATACCATGGGACAAAGCCCTGGAGGGAAGAGGGGCCCAATACAGCTGGTTAGTATTCAAGGATCACCTCCTCCAAGCTCAGGAGCAATGCATCCCAACCAAGAGGAAGTCAGGCAAAAATGCCGTGAGGTCTGCCTGGATGAACAAGGAGCTCCTGGACAAACTCAAACACAAAAAGGAAGCCTACAGAGGGTGGAAGGACGGGCAGGTAGCCTGGAAAGAATACAGAGAAACTGTCCGAGCAGCCAGGGATCAGGTTAGGAAAGCTAAAGCCAGGGACATCAAAGGCAACAAGAAAAAAGCTTCTATAGGTACATCAGCAATGATCCACAATGAACAAAATTAATTGGATCATCAGATAGGCATGTAAATTCAACAACACTCTGTTACTTCTTCATTTTACTATGTCTCTTTTTTTAGCTATTGCAGCAAAAAAAA
>VXBL01006863.1:678303-703286 GCA_013400195.1 Aramus guarauna
GAAGGGATGCCATTCAGAGAGACCTTGACAGGCTTGAGAGGTGGGACTGTGAGAACCACATGATGTTCAGCAAGGCAAAGTGCAAGGTCTTGCACATACGTTGGCACAATTCCAAGCACATTAAAGGGTGTGAGAGCAGCCCTGAGGAGTTGGAATTGGGAGTGTTAGTGGATGAGAAGCTCTACATGACCGAGCAACGTGTGCTTGCAGAAGAGAAAGCCAACTGTATCTTGGGTTGCATCAAAAGAAGCGTGACCAGCAGATTGAAGGAGGTGATTCTACTCCTCTACTCTGCTCTTGTGAGACCCCACCTGGAGTACTGCATCCAGCTCTGGGGTCCCCAGTACAAGAAAGACAGGGACCTGTTGGAGCAAGTCCAGAGGAAGACCACAAAGCTGAACAGAGCACTGGAGCACCTCTCCTATGAAGACAGGCTGAGAGAGCTGGGGAAAAGAAAGAGCCCACTTTGTTGTGGTGTCACTGTGCCACAGTACAAGTAGGAAATCAAAATGAATAGGCCCAGATGGTATATAAAAAGCAAGAACACCACTCTATAGCTTAGTGATTAGGATTTATATAAAGCATGTTCCTCTCCTGCAATTCCTGTGGTGGAGATACTTGCACTGGGTGCAGGTGTCCAGGCACTGGCAGCAGGAGGCTTCAGGGCAGCCTCAGTGAGGAGAGGCTGGTGCTGCTGCATGGGGGAAGCAGCTGGTTCCAGCTATTTCCAATGGACCCACTGCAGGGCACAGCTGAGCCCAGCAGCCAAGATGGGGGTGGCTTGGGGAAAATGTATTTAAAGAACAGAAGACACTGGAGAGAGAGAAAAGAGGAGGAGGAAAAAATGAGAAACAGCAGAGGAAACATTAAGGTCTGAGAAGGAAGAGGAGGATGTCCTCCATGTTGCCGGAGCAATATCCCCTGCAGCCTGTGGAAGGCTACATGCTGGAGCAGTGGAAAGCTATGAGAGGAAAGGAGGGCAGAGAGAAACCCCTATGTACTGACCACAGCCAACCCTGCTGACTCCTCCTTTGCGCTATTCGCTGCCTCACTGAAGAGACTGTGGCCTGCAGGGATAGCAAGGGTGGAGGGAGAGGAGCTGGGAGTGAACAAGTGAAGCTGAGTCTGGGAAAGGGAGGAGGAAAGGTGTTGCTTTAGTGCTTGTCTTTTTGTTTCCTACTACCTGAATCAGTTATTAAATATTTAACAGGCAATAAATTAAGTTTGTTTTGCCCAAGATGATAATTACTAAGCAATCTCCTTGACTTTATCTCAACCCATGTGCTTTGCCATTCCTGTTCTTCCTATTTTCTACCCCCATTCTGCTGAGAGATGGGAGTGAGCAGGCAGCTGGGTGGGAGCTCAGCTGTTTGTCAAGGCTAACCCACCACAAGGTAGTAAATGCAAAACACCATTATTGACTTTTCATGGTGTTTTGTGATTGATTTATGCATTTATTCTACTACTGTTACATTTTTTTTCAAAGGTAGCAATAACTGAAAGACTTCCCCAGGGGAAAAACAACACAGGTCACATGATATTAAACATGGTGGTTCTGATTCAAAAGTACCGTATTCCTTTCTCCATTGACTTTGGCTAACATTCAGAAAAACTTGAAATGTAAGAAAAAGAGAATTTTCTTACAATATATAATAAACCTGAAGCCAAAAATTAACTTGTTAATATAGAACACAATTCTTAGATATAACTCCTCTGGAGGCCTGTGTTTGAAAACTGTGACTTGGGGGATGATAAACTCCCAGCCAAGCCTGAACTTGTTTGAGACCTGCTGCTCCAGATGGATCCGCATAAATCTATGGGACACAGTGGCATTCATCCCAGGGTACTGAGAGAGCTGGCCAATGTCATCATGGGAACTCTCTCCATTGTTTTTCAAGAGACTTGGGAATCTGGAGAGATCCCAGTTGAATGGAAGCTGGAAAATGTTCCAATTTTCAAGGAGAGTAAGAAGGAAGACCCTGGTAATTACAGGCCTGTCGGTCTCACTTCAGTGCCTGGGAAATTATGGAGAAGGTTATTCTGGGAGTTATTGAAAAACACTTGAGACAACACAGTCATTGGCCATATCCAGCATGGGCTCACAAGGGGAAAGTCCTGCTTAACTAACTTACTTTCCCTTTATGACAAGATCACCCATCTAGTTGACCAAGGGAAGCCAGTAGATGTGGTGGGTTTGGATTTTAGCAAAGCTTTTGATGCTGTCTTTCACAGTATTCTTCTGGATGAACTGTCCAGCACACAGCGAGACAAGTCCATATTACATTGGGTGAGCAACTGGCTGATGGGTTGAGCTCAAAGAGTTATAATAGTAAATGGGGTTGCATCAGGCTGGTGGCCAGTCACCAGTGGGGTTCCCCAGGGCTCAATTTATAACACCAGTGTTCATGAATGTTTTTATAAGTGATCTGGACGTAGGAATCAAATGTAAGTAAGTTTGCTGATGATACTAAACTAGGAGGAGCTGTGGATTTCTTTGAGGGTAGAAAGGCCTTACAGAGAGATCTGGATAGACTAGAAAGCTGGGCAATCACCAACCATATGGAATTTAACAAAAGCAAGTGACAGATTCTCCACCTGGGGCAGGGTAATCTTGGTTGTATGTACAAATTGCGGAACAAGAGGATGGAGACCAGCCCTGTGGAAAGATATCTGGGGTGTTGGGTTGATGGCAAGTTGAATATGACTGAACAGTGTGCCCTGGCAGCCAAAAAGGGCCAACTGCGTCCTGGGGTGCACCAAGCACAGCATAGCTAGCTGGTCAAGGGAGGTGATTGTCCCACTCTTCACTGCACTGGTGCAGCCCCACCTTGAGTACTGTGTGGAGTACTCAATGTAATTGGGCGCCTCAATATAAGAAGGACATCATACTATGAGAGTGTGTCCAGGGGAGAGCAATCAAGATGGTGAAAGATCTCAAGGGCAAGACTTAAGAGGAACAGCTGAGGTCACTTGATTTGTTCACCTTGGAGAACAGAAGGCTGAGGGGTGACCTCGTTGCTGTCTACAACTTCCTCAAGAGAGACAGTGGAGGGAGAGGTGCTGATCTCCTGTCTCTGATGACCAATGATAGGACATGAGGAAATCTTATGAAACTGGGTCAGGGGAAGTTCAGACTGGACATTAGGAAAAGATTCTTCACTGAGAGGGTGGTTGGTCACTGGAACAGGGTCCCCAGAGAAGAGGTTATGACACCAAGTCTGACTGTTCAAGGAGTGTCTGGGTGATGCTCTTAGTCATATGGTTTAGCTTTAGTTAGCCCTGTAGGGGGCAGGGAGTTGGACTCAATGATCCTTATGAGTCCCTTCAAACTTGAGATATTTTATGATTCTATGATTCTATAACTGTTTTAATCTGTAATGCCTAAAATTCCAAGGCCTGCAGCCACCACACAGGTATTGTTCAGCTACGATTCCTACTCATTTACAAAAGAATTTGGCCTATGTCTTGGTAAGGACATAGTTCACTTAACAGTGTATGATATGTATGCTTTTTTGCAAAGCAAAAAACCTTAAATATATGCTTTATTATATATATGCTTTATTATTTATATATTATATATATTTTAATATTATCCTATGCCTTACTAACAGATACTGTCCCTCAGTTTATCTAGTTCATTAGCAGCCTGTGGCAAGGAGATGTCAGATTTGTTACTTCTCCTCACTTTCATATTATTTTCTTTAATTTAACACTTAGCATTTTTAATATATTTAGATGAAAATAAATATGTACAAAACAAATGAGTTGACTTGAGACATGGACAAACAATTTGTTTTTTATGGAGTTAATGCTGGGGTGCAATGACAGCAAATACATTATTCTTCCCCTTATCAAAAAAGACCTAGTAAACATCTCATTTTTATTCGCCATCTATAAGCCTGTCACTTAGTCAATATTTTTTTCTGAAATATTTAAGAATTTATCAAAACAGACTTGTTTGACATTTGGAATTTAGTAACTAATAGGAATGTCATGTATTGATTAATACACTATGCACAAAAATAAATTAGTGATTCTGTTGAGCAACATGGTCCTTTATAGTAGTGTGCTGTCAGAGCAAAAAAACCTCACTTGTTTTAAGGAGCACATTGTTGTAAATTAATATAATTTCAGCTCTTTTATTTCACACTTGGAGTGGAAGTATGAAAAGCTAGTGACTACAATAAACAGTTGTAGAATACATTAATAGATGAGTCTCTCAATCAGTACAATATGTAAATTTGAGATGAATTGCTAAAACATGCCAGAGGTTTCTAAGCTAGATACTGTCTCGGGGGGGGGAATATTCTAAATGCCCTTGCATATATCATATTCTAATGAATATTCAGTATATTTCAATGGCCTAAAGAGTGAACAAAATGTCTCAGTTATGTTGTAAAGAGAAAATGGAATAATCCAGGCAGATTTGCTTCCTAAAACCTGATTTTATGTAGTCTTTTCACTTAGCCAGGACAGCTAAGTTTTAAAAAGAACATCTTAAATTAAAGGTATGTTTATATATAAACACATGTATCTATATATATTATAGCTATAAAACATGATCTAATTACGCAGGCAAAATGTAATATATGGGATTCCCAAGAGGAAATATAAAAAAGACAAAAATTAAACTTTGAAAGGCATAAAGGTTTTATTTGCATACAGATTTCAATACATGGCATCTTCAGGTAAAGATATGGAGGGGGAGCCAGATAAGCTATGCAGTACACTAGTGTAGATCTTTGCCTTAGATCACATTAACATAAATCTAAGGTGGCTTTACAGCTCTTGGATTCAAGTTTTCTCTCATCTGTCCAGTTCAAAATACAGGTAGAGAATCTTTTTATCTTCTGAATTTTCATGTCAGCATATCTGACATGATATATCTAGGGCCCTGTAAAGAACAAGAAAATTATTCACTTCTCCATTTAAAGACGTTATGTCTCCTAAAACAGACACAGTCTCTTTCCAAAAGTAATCAATGGACAAATGGAACAGTATGGACTCCTAGGTCCTTTTTTTCCTACTTTTATATAAAAGCTGAACTTTCTGAAGGAAGCTGTCTCTGTCCACAAGATCTACCATAACTTATGTATACAGACGAGAAAAGAAGACGTGAAAGTTCCTTGAAAATCTTTTGCTTTCTTAGGTATGTTAAGGCAAATCACAGCCTTTTAAATGACATTTCTTATATATAGCATATTTTTTCTTTATGATGTTTTTAATCTGAAAGGGACAGAAATGATACAATATGACTCTGGTGACTACCCAAAAAGCAACCCCAAATATACAAAAAAAATCAATGTTAACAATCCTCAGCTGTTAAAAAATGGGCTTACACTGAATTGATAACTGCATTCTCAGAGACTAATTTGGCTAGTTGTAATGTAGATGACTTTTGGTAATACTGTCACTAGGCTCATTTTCGAAAACTATATGCAAGGGAAATGTACAAAACTGGAGTGAGTACTGCAGTCCTAATCTAGTCAGGCTCGCAAATTGTGCCATGTTCTTTCTTCTCTTCCATAATATCTTTTCTTTAGGTATCTATTTTATTCTGTGAACTTTGCTTCACCTTTTTCTTTGATCAAATGGAACACAGGAAACAATGAGAAACTGCTTTCCTCTGCCATTAGGAAAGGACTAGTATTTGGAAGGAAGGAAGTTCTAATGAATGGTTGCTGAGAGTTCCTGTCCTCATTGCAGAGGGTTAGAAAATTGTCATGCAGCCTGCCATAAGCTCTGTAATTCACCACAGATATTTCTTGAGTGTCCATTATGATGGTATATCATTATCTTTAAGGTTAGCATTTTCTCTAAAGAAAGGAAATAATAGTCTCCCTTGCAGACATTAGGAAACTACAACACAGTGCCTTGCGCGGAGAAGTTTAGAGTTGGAATTAATCTCTCCTTGAGAGCAAATTAATACTAAATTCTGGTAATTCTTGCAATTCAAAATAGAATTCCAGTATTTAAATTTCAAATTTGAATACTTTTTGTAGAACGACATTCTGTGCAGAACTGCCAGCAGTGCTGGGTAATGGCACTCAAGATGATCTGCTGCATTGCCTTTCCCAGTACTGAGGTCAGACTGATGGGCCTGTAGTTACCATATCCTCCTTCTGGCACTTCTTGTTGATGGGAGTCACAGTGGCTAACCTCCAGTCAACTAGGACCTCCCTGGTTAGCCAGCACTGCTGATAAATGATGGAAAGTGGCTTTGTGAGCACTTCCACCAGCTCCCTCAGTACCCTTGGGTGGATGCCATCTGGCCCCATAGACTTGTGTGTGTCTAAGGGGTGCAGCAGGTCAGTAACCACTTCCTCTTGGGTTATGGGGGCTTCATTCTGCTCCCTGTGCCTGTTGTCCACCTCAGGGGGCTGGGTACTCTGAGAATGACTGGTCTTACTGTTAAAGACTGAGGTAAAGAAGGCATTAAGTGCTTCAGCCTTTTTCTCATCCTTTGTCATTATGTTTCCCTCCACATCCAATAAAGGATGGAGATTCTTCTTAGCTCTCTTTTTGTTGTTAATGCAATTATATGAACATTTTTACTGTCTTTTACAACAGTAGCCAGATTAAGTTCCAATTGGGGTTTGGCTCTTCTAATTTTCTCCCTGCATAGCCTCACAACATTCTTGTAGTCCTTCTGAGTTGCCTGCCCCTTCTTCCAAAGGTCATAAACTCTCCTTTTTTTTCCTGAGTTCCAGCCAAAGCTCTCTGTTTAGCCAGGCCAGTCTTGTTCCCCACCAGCATGTCTTTTGGCACATGGGGACAGCCTGCTCCTGCAGCTTTAAGATTTCCTTCTTGAAGAATGTCCAGCCTTCCTCGACTCTTTTGCCCTTCAGGACTGCCTCCCGAGGGACTTTGTGAAACAGGCCCTGAAACAGGGGGAGGAAAGGAAATAGAAGAAAAGAAAAGGGAGCAGAAAAGAGAAGAAGAAAAAAGGGAACAGAAAAGGGAGAAAAGTAAATGGAGAAGAAAGGACGGGGAGAGGAGATCTGTGATGAAACTCCAGCACCTGTGAAAGCACAGGGGACAGGTCACAACAGCCTCCTCAACACCCTTTGCACCAGCTCTTTCTTAGACATCAAGAAAACTGCCTGCTGGTTCCAAATGTTGGTGAAAGACAGCTGGAAGGTTATGCTCAGAAACACTGCTGCCAGCAGCCAGTGCTGCCTACTGCATGATCCTGCAAGCTCAGGCTAATGAACACCTCCCAGGAAACCCTGTCCATTGAGATGATTTTTGGAGTGCAGTTATATGACTCAGACTCCTTCCTGAGCCTTGGATAGGCAGAGGCCAGCTTTACCACCAGCACTGCATGGAAGGAGAGCTGTGACATGGCCGAGATGCAGTTCATCAGGAATGGTCAGGACAACATCTTCCACCCAAGAAGCGACAACTTTCTATAACAAAAATGAATATATGAATACCTAAAAAGCAAATCTTGTGCATAGTAGCTGAAATAAAAAAAAAAACAAATTATTCTTTTTTTTTTTAAAAGACCAGTTATTTTGTTGTTTTTTTCTAAAAAAAACTTTTTGTCTTTTCTAAAAAGAAACTCTCTAATTCCACTGTAATACAATAACTAAATCTAAAAATTAAACATTTTTAATTAATTTTCCTATTAATATATACTTTTAATAAGTCTATATGCCAGTTTCCTTTAAATATTCAGATTTCTGTAAATATTCTAAGTCTCTGGGAATTTCTTTAGAATAAATTGACTCTAATATGAATATTGACACAATCTTAAGTTCAGACATTCATATCTTAGGTGAGGTATAGTTATCACTGAAAAAACCCCACCTTTTAATTATACATTAAGATTGTATAATATTGGGTAGTAGAGCTTTCTTAGCTGAGCTGCCTTCATTTAAAAAAAACAGTTTTACCCTGGCATGGTTTAACCCCAGACGGCAACTAAGCACCACACAGCTGCTTGCTCACTCCCCCCACAGTGGGATGGGGAAGAGAATCAGAAGAGTAAAAGTCAGAAAACTCATGGGTTGAGATAAAGACAGTTTAATAAGTAAAACAAAAACTGCACACACAAGCAAAACAAAGCAAGGAATTCACTCACAACTTCCCATGGGCAGGCAGGTGCTCAGCCATCTCCAGGAAAGCAGGGATCCATCACATGTAACGGTTACTTGGGAAGACAAACACCATCACCTGAATGTCCCTTCCTTACTACTTCTTCCCCCAGCCCCTTATATGCTGAGCATGACATCATATGGTATGGAAAATTCCTTTGGTCATTTGGGGTCAACTGTTCTGTCTGTGTCCCCTCCCAACTCCTTGTGCACCCCCAGCCTACTCGCTGATGGGGTGGTGTGAGAAGCAGAAAAGGCCTTGGCTCTGTGTAAGCACTGCTCAGCAATAACAAAAACATCCGTGTGTTATCAACACTGTTTTCAGCTAAAATGCAAATCATAGACTTATAGCAGCTACTACGAAGAAAATTCATTCTATCCCAGCTAAAACCAGCACAACCCCTTAAATTTACCAAACTTCAGAGATAACACTTATTTTAAATAGTTTTATGAGACCTGTATGATTTTGTTGTTGTTGTTGTTTTAGAGGAACACAAGTATCTAATATATAGTAAACTGCAAAAAACTCTTAAAATATCCTGCATTTTCAATCACACAGTCTAGAACCTCAGAAAAAGTACTAAATTTTATATCAGTCACACTTGTGACTAGGCAGCCACAGGATTCACTTAAGTCTCCACAGGGACAGGCACAGCATCCTCCTTACAAATTATGCATTTTTAACCTATTCACTTTTATTTGAAACATTAAAATGTATTCTGATGTCATGTATGTCAAATCTGTATGCAAAAACATATTTATATTTTTAATTATAATTCAGAAAAAAAACCCAAACAACTTTTTGGTACTTAGTAAGAGAATAAAAACTTATCTGATTTTTTTTTTCTACTAAGGCTATTCTCCCAAGCTGATGGTTTTATTCCCAGTGGATGTGTTCTGATTCTTCAGATAAATAGTGAAAGACTGTCACTCTCCTTGTCTTTGTACTGTGATGTTACTTCACTGAAATTCTTTGTAAAGCTGAATTGAATTTAGATGACTCTTCACTTAGGTCCTGATCCAAAATCCATCAAAGTCAATGACTTTCTTTGGGAATCAAGTTCCAAAGATATTTTTTAAATACTTTTGAGGTAATGATAACCTGAATATATAGCTCAAAGAATTTATATGTTCTGTGACTGTTTCTGAATTCAAGCTTAATGTAATATGAAGGCTGAGAAATCTCCAGGCTTCAGCAAGGTTCACAGGCTATGCTTACTTGGAAGTTGGGAACCACAGGCTATGAGAAGCTTTGGGAGTAAAATAGCTAGGGGTTCTTACAGTGATTCATGTTCTCATGTTTCAAGTTGTTTTATGATTATTCTTTACAATGACTTATGCATTTCATGATAATGAAGGAGAGACACTGCACAGCATGAGACAAGACCCTGGGAGACTGTTAAAACATCTGAAGAATTAGAGAGGAGTGCCTAAATTTCTTTGTGGATCTTGTGCATAGTATCTTACTCAGACCAATTGCATAAGGACTGAGTGTCATTTAATTCTGAGATGGGACTGTTTATCTCCAAGGAAGGTAAGATGCAATTTGCTGATCCTGGACTTCAGGCAAGTGGACTTCAGTTTATTCAGAGAACTGGGATCCCAGGGGAGAAAGCTCCGAATTAGTGGTCTATGCTGGGAACTGCTCTTTTCAACATCTTTATCAATGAGCCAGAGGAGCGAATAGGGCTTGTGCATAAAGTTTGCCCTATTAAATGTCATCTGCAAACAGTCAGGTAGGTTGCCCTTAAGGATTGTGCAGACTCCATCCTTGGAGATTTTCAAGACTTGACTGTATCAAGCCCTGGCCAACCTTATCTGCTTGGAGAAAGAGTTTGGAGAAAAACCTCCCCAGATCTCTTCCAGCATGAATCATCTTGTGATTTTATTATTGTTTCCTGGCTTCTTTAAGTTATCAGAATCATATTTTGGTTTTGACAAGATGAACTTTCTGAAATTATTCAGGGGCAATTTTCTTTGGGAATACTTAGCAGTTTAGACCTCAATTCACATAGTCTGTGTCAGGAATTAAGACCGTAGTATGATTCAAAGCTCCTTTCAATCAGGGAGTATCTAAGAAAAACAAAAGGCACTGGTAGGTGTTTTAAAAATGTGACATATGGTGGGTTTGCCTTCTACTTTCATTTCAGCTTTCATGTTTTATGATGGAAAAAAGAGGTAGCAGCTCTTTTACATAAGGAAATTGCATCTCTGAATCACTTACCTTAGAAGTTCAAGACAAGACCTGAGGCTCAGCTTACAGGTTTGATCCTTCACTTCTCACATCCTAAAGGAGTGTTTCAACTAGAAGGGTAGACACAAAATGATGATCCTATTATTTTCCATTCTTTCAATTTCCTAGCTTCTGGGGAAGGTAGGCATTTTGTCTGTAGGGATCACTGACATATACAATTGAATGAGGAAGACTGGAGAGAGAGAAACTAAGATTCAGAATTCCCTATGCATTAATTCCTTTCATCAGACTGTAGTCAGATACCCTGCTACTATCTTTGTTTCTTTACGTCCTAGTAGCTAAGTGTTACATGGATTATTGGAGGTGTGGTTGAAATCCCATTCATGATGAGGGGTTTGCTACTTTCTAGGCTTGTGTATCAAACTGTCATGTTTTAAGATCAGTTTGACACTGGGGAGACAATACGAACTTGAATATCAAAACATTTCAATTACAGATCTATACAAAATTTTACAAATTAGACAACTTCCTTGTATCATGGGAGAGACAGTGCAATCCAGTAGAGAAGCTGAACATCATATGCTAGTGGTTTCTCACACAACCTCCCTGTCCTGCAGGAGCGATGGAACGAGTCAGTTGTAGTAGTGGTCCTGGGGCTAGGCAAGGGGTCCCCCAGGCATGTCTCTCTTCTATCACAAATGTTTCTCCTGTGTGACCTGAGATACCATCAATGCTAGAATGATTCTTGATTCTTGACTAGCCTCTTCTGTATCACTTGAGACCTAACAACTGACCATCACCATCGCTGGTACGCACAGTCTGCCTGTCTGGGAGGTTCTTGGGAATTCACGATTTTTGCCGTGACTGACACATTTGCAGCTGTGTCACAGTGGTTGGCAGGTTATTTATACTAAATCACTCCTCTATCCTTATAATCAAGCTGTTACCTTGGCACTTTTACACTGACTTCCATCTGTGTTTTTTCCATCATTCTGTCCCCACACAGCATTGGCCACCATCAGTGTAGACATATACTACATGCTACTTTTCCTCTTCAGCCACTCCTAGGACTAATTGCGTAGCTATGGTGTTTGTCCCAAGATGACAATGTCCTCAATGTTTTGTATGTGTTCTGGGGTACCACCCTCCTCTACGGTCTCTTAAATTAGCCTGTGGTAAACGGTGAGGTGATATTTCCACCTGTGGGGTAATTGCTTCCAGTGTATTGAATTTATTAGCAGGTGAAAGCAAGCTGTGTTTACATTCGTCCATTGTGGGAATGGAGAAGGTGTTTGCTTTGTCCGTGGTGGCATGCTGTCTAGCTTGCTTTGCTTCCAGTTCATACTGCCTATGAAGCACACCCAAAACAGGCGCAGGCAAAGCTAAGGTCACTTCATTCAGGGCTTCCTAATCCATCATCAGCCACCACTCCCCATTTGGCTTTTTCACAGGCCGTACCACACTATTGTAGGGGGAAACTCATTTGTGTTACAATTATTTGCTCCTTGTCACCATGCCTCGGTGCTGATTCTACCCCTGCAGCTCTTCCCTCTCAGCATTTCAACAATCACATCCTCACTGCTCCCCTTCTTTGCAGTTTCTGCTCCCTCCCAGGTTGTCCAATGTCAGCAGGCTGCAGTGCTCCTGGGTTGAAGTATCATTGCAGCTACCCTGACTCCACAGCAGCAGCTAGAATCACTACCCCACTTCCCCAGCCACATCTCTTGGTCAGCCCCTGCGATGGACCCACCCACCCTCTTCTCCCCTTCTTCTTCTTCTTTAATAGCAGTGACAGGGCTGCTTATCCCTGGGGAGGGAACAAGCTCTTCTTCATCACTATTGGAAGAGCAGGTGGACTATACATCACCACCCTAGCACTCTGGTTCCCAGTTGGGAACTCTTTGTTTACCAGATAACCCTTCTCTTCCTCCAGTTTTGATAATTTTTTCCTTGAAAAAACAGTGCTAAAAGGAACAAGCCCACAACAAAGCCTCCCATCGGGGAACCAGGAGGTTCTTATTTCTTATCCCTGTCTTTATTGCTGAAACATTTTACCAAGTCTCATCCCTAGACACACATTTTGGAACTTGGAGTTTACAAACTTGAGGAATCAACTCCGCTCTTGTGAGACCCCACCTGGAGTACTGTGTCCAGCTCTGGGCCCCCCCCAACATAAGAAGGACATGGAGCTGTTGGAGCGAGTCCAGAGGAGGACCACAAAGATGATCAGAGGGCTGGAGCACCTCTCCTATGAGGACAGTCTGAGAGAGCTGGGATTGTTCAGCCTGGAGAAGAGAAGGCTCCAGGGAGACCTTATAGCAGCCTTCCAGTACATGAAGAGGGCCTTCAAAAAATCTGGAGAGGGACTTTTCACAAAGGCATGTAGTGACAGGACAAGGAGTAATGGCTTTAAGCTGAAAGAGGGTAGATTTAGATTAGATATTAGGAAGAAAATATTCTTTATGAGGGTGGTGAGGTATTTAAACAGATTGTCTAGAGAAGCTGTGGATGCTCCCTCCCTGGAAATGTTCAAGGCCAGATTGGATGGGGCTTTGGGCAACCTGGTCTAGTGGAGGTTCCCTGCCCATGGAAGTGGGGTTGGAACTAGATGATCCTTAAGGTCTCTTCCAACTCAAACCATTCTATGATTCTATGAATGCCTGCTACGAGGGCATTCCTTGCTGCACTAATCCCTTCTTGAGAGCAAGGTCCTGCTGCAGTCTGAAGTCCCAGTCCCTAATACCCATCAGAACCCATATTACAGATATTTGTGGTCTGAGCATCTCACTGCTGATGCAAAATTCAAAATTCAAAATGCAAAATTCACTATTGAATTAAATTCACTATTGAATTAAATGACCTCTCTTCACCACAGGAGAGATTACACAGTTTGGGAGTAAGGCTGGGTGAGTCCACATGGTAGTCCCAGCCATGCAGTGCTGATTGCTGGGCTGTGGGGTCTTTTGCCCATTTCTCTCAGGTGCTAGAATTGCCTACTCTGCATAGTTGTTGATTACCCTTTGGGTCCATAGTATTATTATTATTTTCATTAGGTAAAAGTGGCAATGGTTTCCTACACTTTATTGTTGCAGCCTAGTGTGTAACACATTCACCTGGCATGTAAGTCCTAAAGTCTGTAGTTCAAATGATTTGAGCTTGCTTACCAGATGAACAAGGTGTAACGAAAAAGCTACATTTTCTTCCCCTGAGTAAAGGGGGAACCTACAACCTCTGCCTGACTGCAGCTTTTGAGACAAACTGGGGGGGGGCGGGGGGGGAAGCCTTTTTCATTATGCTAAACTTCCACTACAGCTGTGAGAGTTATTATGTACTTAATGATATTAATTGAACTACAACACTTCTAAAAATCATGATGAAAATTACATTCTTCAAGCTTGCACATTCCTTCTGCTGAAAGATTATTCAGCTTCTCAGATGCCAAGTCTTACAGTATTCATCTGTTAACATAAGCTTTTAATATATACCAGTTAATATATATAAAAATAAACCAAGAAAACCAATGCCAGAATTAACAAGAACAAGGTCAAAACAAAATGGGGGAGGGGAGATAAATATATAACAAAAAGCCTCCTTTGAATATGAGCAGATTTTATGAACTCTCAGATTATTACTATAAATATATTTCAATAATATTTACATAATATTGGTTATATTAGTAATATATATTCTGTATTTACAGAAATATTCAAGAGCTTCTTTCCTTTAAACTAGAAAAAAATTATTTTCAGTCATTGTTAAAAAAAAAAGCATTATTTCCTCAGTTATTGAGCTGCAATCATCTTAATGGAGAAATCAATTAAGAATGTTTATTACAATTATAATGTCACCATTAACAGTAAACATCAACTAAGTACCATTGTAACTTATTTCCAAAAGTACTAAACAACTGTCCTGAAAAGTTCATATAAAAAGTTATCTAACCTGATCAAGTAATGAGAGCATGTAAAATTGATTTCATGTAATAAATATATAGAAAATGTTATTAATCAAGAACATCCTATCAACACAGAGGTTTAAAAATCTCTTACCCCCAATAGTCCCAAAGGTAATTTTTTATTTCACTTCTGGAAGTATACCCTTTAGTTACTTTTCAGTAGCTTATTTCTGGAATAAAGCTAAATCTACTTAATAAAATCTATATAGTGACATGGGTAACACATTCCTTCAAAACAATCCAGTTCAAATTGATTAGATTACTAATGAAGTGCAGTAAACCTGGATCAGATTCCTGACTGCTGAAGACCCTAAAGTAGTAATTTATTTTTATAAACCTCAATTTTCTCATTTCAAAGATGTTACTAATGATTTTAGTCATATTTGAAAAGCAACCTAAATGCTATAAATAAAAAATACATATTTTTGTGTATATAGAAGTGAGATATTACTATAATCATCCAGAATAAGAGTAACAAATCAGACAACTTCCTTCCTCAGTCAAAAACTAAACTAATTGCTTTGTTGTTGAAAAATGATGTTGCATGTATTAGCAAATTAAATGTGTCCTCTGGTATTCCTTATTCTTTGACTGCGTTTCACTTGTACTGTTGTTCTGAAATCTAATCATGCTAATAATTCAACTGCAGGTAAACTTTTGAGTGACAGTAGGTCACCTAGAAGGAATTGGAAATTTTGCATTCAGCAATTGATTGGTTAAATCAAGATTAAATGAGAAACAAAGGACTGCTGGAATAAGTAAACTGAAACTTTAAAAAATTGCTTACAAAATAAATGTATTTAGTTCCTGCAAAAATTAGCATATTCTTGCACATATAATACTTTGGCCCAGCCAATGTATTTTAATGTTGTATAGGATTCATATCTAGTTTTTACCCTGGATATTGTTTTACTCTGGATGCTGTTTTGAAACCTGTGAAAAGTGCCTACAGTTCATTGAACCAATTAGAGAACTGCCCCAGCTTTTAGGAGAATTTCACAGCTGACATTGAATCTAGAGTGCTAATAGTTACAGAGAAACTAACTTGATTTATAACCACTTACTAAATCTCCCTCTGACTTCAAGACTAGTAGTTAATTAAGAGCAATGTAAGTGCAAATCATTCTCATTCCAAGTTATATAAATCATATACAGAATATAAAAATAAATATAAAAATACAGTACTCAGAATATACTTTCAGATTCTCAAATGTGAACTGAAAGTAAGTAAGTCGTTTTAGAAAAGAGAAGCTTCCGAAGGTGGAATGGCCACCTTTCCTTTTTCTCTAAGTGTATGTGACATCATTCAAGTTACACCATTCTTGCAACAAATTCAGAAGACTAATAAGTTGTAAATCAGGAAATATATGTACAAGAAAAATTCAAGTTCTTTGAAATCTAAATCATTATACTAAAAATTAATGGCATAGTAGCTCTGCTTTTTGTTGTACCTATACATATTAAAGTTTTAAGGAAAGAAAGAGCTTATTTATGCTGATTTTTCTGTGGTCTTGAAAATACTCAGTGAATTTACAGGTGGAGATATGTATATAAATATACACACATATACCTACCAATAGTTTCACATGACATTCAGTTTCTAGGTATGAATCTGAAGCACACAAGCATTGTTGGGCCCATCCATACTGCTATAATGTTTAAGATTTTTACAAAACAAAACAAAGCAGAGTTTACAAATAGTGCAAATACTATTTTAAAATAAGTTTTCCAATTAAAAGTCAAAAAGTTTCCCACTAGAGAAAACTTTTGCACGTTTGGGAGCTTCCTGTATTCTGAACAACAGCAGCTTTTGCTCTGGACTACTTGACTGTTTTAGCTATTTGTAGTGAATGCTATTACTGAAGTTTAGGACAAAACCAGGTGATTTCTCTTAAATGCAGGCCATTGTCTGGCCTTTATACATATAAACAAAAGGAAAGTATTCAGTGATGAATTGCATATTTGACTTTAGTGTCTGCCTGTTTAATACCATCTCTTTCTTTTTACTTCAGCTCAGACTATAATTCTGGTATCTGGAAACCAGGCTAATCTAGTGATTTATGTCAAATCCTTGTCCTACAAATGAAAAGGCTGCTGATAAAATGAAATAGGAGACCACTTTCATGATGCATTGCTACCTTTCCCCCCATAGCTTCTGACATATCTTTTCCTTCTTTTCCTTCAAATTACAAAAATTTTTCTTTGTAATGAAATATTTTTTTCTACCAAATTATCAGCACGGGTTTAGTTGCTCTTTATTTTATTAATTTTAATTTTGTATGACTTCACATAAGATATAGGTTTACTCCAATGAATAAAACCATAAAACCAAGAAAGCATCAAAGATCAATTTTAACCTAGTTAAAATAAAATTATATACTTGATCAAAAATTAAGTCAGTGAGATGAGACTGAATCAAATACAACATGCATTTAACAAAGACAGATCATGCCCAATTTACCTGATAAATTCTTGGACAGGATAATTGATTTTTACAGTAGGAAAATACACTTGATCTAATCTTCCTAGACATCAGTAAAGACTTTGGTACAGTGCCATATTGTTAGGAAGGCTAGAGAAGGTAGAGGTTTGTCAAGTGAAAAAGGAATTGTACAAAAAGAAAGATACAATTGTTAATGATGAAAGGAGACCATCAGTTTAGCTGTGCATGAAGAAGTTCCTCAGCAATCTTATTTAATATTTAGTACTTTTCACCTGTGTTTTCTTCTAAAGTTAAGAGTGGGAAATTTAATAATATTTGCTGTCAGAAAATAAGGAAGCAATAATACTTTGGAGGCATATGGAGGACAATCAGGGGATTAGGCCCAGCCAGCATGGGTTCATGAAAGGCAGGTCTTGCCTAACCAACCTGATTTCCTTCTATGACCAGGTGACCCACCTGGTAGACGAGGGAAAGGCTGTGGATGTTGTCTACCTGGACTTCAGCAAAGCCTTCGATACAGTCTCCCACAGCATTCTCCTAGAGAAGCTGGCGGTTCATGGCCTTGATGGGTGTACTCTTCGCTGGGTTAAAAACTGGCTGGATAGCTGAGCCCAGAGAGTGGTGGTGAATGGAGCTATATCCAGTTGGCGGCCAGTCACAAGCGGTGTCCCCCAGGGCTCAGTGCTAGGGCCAGTCTTGTTTAATATCTTTATCAATGACCTGGATGAGGGGCTCGAGTGTGCCCTCAGTAAATTTGCAGACGACACCAACCTGGGTGGGAGTGTTGATCTGCTCGAGGGGAGGAGGGCTCTGCAGAGGGACCTAGACAGGCTGGATCGATGGGCCGAGGCCAACTGTATGAGGTTCAACAAGGCCAAGTGCCGGGTCCTGCACTTTGGTCACAACAACCCCATGCAACGCTACAGGCTTGGGGAAGAGTGGCTGGAAAGCTCCATGGCAGAGAAAGACCTGGGGGTACTGGTTGACAGCCGGCTGAATATGAGCCAGCAGTGTGCCCAGGTGGCCAAGAAGGCCAATGGCATCCTGGCTTGTATCAGGAATAGTGTGGCCAGCAGGAGTAGGGAAGTGATTGTGCCCCTGTACTCGGCGCTGGTGAGGCCGCACCTCGAATACTGTGTTCAGTTTTGGGCCCCTCACTACAGGAAGGATGTTGCGCTGCTGGAACATGTCCAGAGGAGAGCAACAAAGCTGGTGAGGGGTCTGGAGCACAAGTCTTACGAGGAGCGTCTGAGGGAACTGGGGTTGTTTAGCCTGGAGAAGAGGAGGCTGAGGGGAGACCTTATCGCCCTCTACAACTACCTGAAAGGAGGTTGTAGTGAGGTGGGGGTCGGCCTCTTCTCCCTGATAACAAGCGATAGGACCAGGGGGAATGGTCTAAAGTTGCGCCAGGGCAGGTTTAGGTTAGACATTAGGAAAAATTTCTTCACAGAAAGGGTTGTCAGGCACTGGAATGGGCTGCCCAGGGAGGTGGTTGAGTCCCCGTCCCTGGAGGTATTTAAAAGAAGGATAGATGAGGTACTTGAGGACATGGTTTAGTGGTTATGGGATGGCAAGGTTCGGTTAGCGGTTGGACTTGATGATCTTAAAGGTCTTTTCCAACCTAGATGATTCTATGACTCTATGATTCTATGATGGGAATACAATGTAGATGTTGTTGAGAACCTAATTTGTAAAGTGGGATAACATTTCTTATCCAAAAATGTAGATCATACATTTTGACATCATAAGAAGTCTTTCTGGTACAATATGGGGCCTCCTCAATTAGGAAAGACACTTAAAAGAAAATAGCTATGTGTATAAAAAACAGCAAAGATGACCTTAAAATGTGTTGGGTAAGAAATCTACAGTGAACATAGTTTTGGCTATCTATCTAGTACACTCTATTGGTCTATTCACAAATGAATAGAAAATAGCTATATTCTTGGAAATCACTAAATACTTTCCTTCCAAGAAAATCTTTTAAAATTAAGTTCCCTTCAAGAAGCACTGAACTTTTACTGAGATACATGTATGCATACAATGTGCAGTAAGTTTTATCATTTATGTCACTTAACAGATAAAATGTGCATCACTGAACATTTTTTTATTAAGAAGCATGTATGAAAAATTACTATATGCCAAGATTTTATGAAAGTGACAGCATCTATACCATGTCTAGGGCCTCACTGAGATTTGCAATCAAGTAGTATTAACAGCACTTGATAATTTTTTAGTTTAATAATTGAATTTAACACAATTGCTTTTCAATGGATTGTTGCATCTTCTATAATTTTTTGTTACAATAATCACAATATTTTTTCAGAAGAACTTTAAGGAATCCCTGTTTCCCTTTAGAGACTTATTTTACATCCTCTGGTTGAAAAGTCCCTCATTTAGCATAACTACAGTACCCCTACAAATTAAATTTCTCCTTTGATTAAATGAATAATTATTATATAGTAGGACACAAAATACTTCATCATCATTATTAATTAGAACATTATGGAAAGTGAACTGTTCAGAACCACCACCTAATTCTTCAATCTTTCAACTCTGATTTCTTTTTCTCTATAGCTTTTCCCATTCTTGATAACTCCTTATTATATTAAGCACTTTGATTTCCTCCATTATAGACAATATTAAAATATATTATTATTTTATAGAATATTATTAGATTATAGAATATATCTTATATTCTAAATATAAATTCATTTTGTATATCTAAATATATTTACATGTATAAATATATTATCTTTTTATGCCTCTAAATATCCTGTTCCCTTATGACAAGGGAAGGTTCTTCTTTTCCCAAGGCATTACCATCTGTGACTTCTCCCATCTTCTTTGTAATGTGAAAATCTTCAGAAGTCAGTTGATATGTCTGGTTTGACCCATTAAAATTCATCATGTAGAGTAATTGCTTCTGTAGCTAAATTCCAAGCTCCCTTCCTCAGGCATCCCTTTCAATTTTCTCTTTAGTCTGCATCTTCCCAGATTATTTTACCTTGTAATGCTACTAGCATTACCTGGAGCTAGAAAATCAGAAATTCTCAATCTGTGCTGAAATGTGAACCTTTGGTATTTTTTAATATAAAAAGTTGACTTCTTTTCAATTTTTGTATTCATATATGAGTAAGAGAGATTTGATTGTAGGTAATATACACTTATGAGAGACAGGACAAGCATAAAATCTGTCCTGTATTGTTTGTACATAAAATTATAGGAGGTCACATTTCAGACTGCTTATTTGTTCATTTTGTCACAACTTGGACCTGAAAGGCAGTTTAATGTGTAACCAGGAGCCTGTTTGTGTTTGAGTTCCTTGAGTTGTCATTAACATTTCCGAGCTGAAACTTTCTGTGAACCCACTTTGTCTGGATTCTTTTATTTTTAATGATTTTTTAGATTTTTAATGACTGTTTCAATAGAAAACTGAACCATGGTTGTTCTAAGCTGAAAAACAAATGTTGGTTTAGTGCCAGGTCTGGAGTTGGCCTGCCTGCATTCAAGGCCAGTGGTGGGACACAAGGCAGTGGTGCAACCTTGAGTCAGACTGCTGTGTGAGAAAAAGCAGGAGAAAGACTTGTTGGGTTGGCCATGCTTTGCTCCACTTCATCTGTGGCTCTCTCCCTTGTCCTGGAGCTATGTTGCAGCCCTGACCCTGCCCAGCCGTGTCACTGCTGATCCCAGCCCTCATCCCCTCTTGACTTCTGATGGGGGCAGCCATAAAGGCAGTCTGGTTAGAAGGGAAAAATCACTGAGCAGAAGAAATACTGCTGAAAAACACTGACAGACTATTGCTCAGGGTGGTGAGCCCTTGTTGGGGATGTCTCTGTCGTGCCAACCTTACTGGCACCTCCTCTTCTAGTGCCCCTTTCCTTACAGGACAGCCCAGTCTTGCTGCTCCTAGACCATTTAGTTTGATTGTGTTTGGTTAGGAATTATTCTCATGTTAAAATAACACTGCAGTGGGAAGGATGAAATAATGCAGTGTAAGAATTTATCATTGCCTTCAAGGCAGATGGATGCAAATGAATCCAGTATCCTGATTTTTTTTAAATTTGTGGTTTGATGATAACTAAAATTAAATAAATACATTCACACTGTTACCTAAAAGTAGTTAATGATCAGTTATTAAAAAAAAAATCACTTCATTAAATTACTTTTCAACATCAACAACCATTAAATGAATAGCATTGAGTCAACTGAAGCTAATTGTAGTTAACTTCTATGAAAAGTACAGGACTCTTCTTCCAATATATCAGCTGAAGCCACTGTTTTTTTGTCTTAAATTTTGTTTCATTAGTTTTTAAATTTATATTTCATTGATCATTTCTTATTCAATGAAGAATTTTTATTACACTGAAATTTAAATGGTAGATAATAACCTCTCCTCTATCAATTAAGTGCAAACAAACTGATCTATGCTTTTGTCATACCACAACTTGATTGCTAGGCCAAAGGTTTCCTCTAGCTGGCAGATTTAATAGTGTATGTCCTGCCAGCTCTCATTTGTCAGCACACTGTGCCTGCATTTTTGGCTCTGCAGTGAAAGATTTTTTTTATTTTTTTTTAAATTAGCTTATGCTGAAGAAAAAAAAAAAATGTTACAACTGCCTGTTGTCTGTCATTGACTTCCTGATTTTCCAAAGCAAAATAAATTCCTTGTAAAGTCCGATGCAACAAACTATTTTTGAATAATTAGAAAAAGCACTGGGGGAGTTAAAGGCTAGAAGAGCAAAATACTGAATGAGATACAGAGAGAGCCTTCTATTTCTTCTTTATACTCAGTTCTCTTCTTATCAGTGATAGCTACAGATGTAATGAAAAATATTTTTGTGAAATATAACCACCCCCCAAAAATAGCAATTCTGTCTTAAGGCTGCAGGGGAACAGTGCCTGCCTCAGATAGGGCCAAGGTTCAAGTGTGGTGTATTACAAGTGGTATGCTCTGTGGAGGGAGCTCTTTATGCTGTAGATGCACGTTTCTCTGCATCACATAGCTACTTTAAAGACTGGTTAATACAACTGAGAATTAATTAAGACAGATATTTCAAATGTATCTTTAGATATAATACTATTTAACTTCTCATAAATTTTCTAGTGTCATGGTGAGTCTCTTTGATGTTGTCTGTCTGGTTCAGATTGCACTTCCTCTGTATCCCTGCTGATGTTACAAATCACCTGGGGCTGCCATGTTTCTCAGCAATGGAAGTTACTGCCAGCAGAAGTGACAGTTAGATTTGCCATGTATTCTTTATCCTTTCATGTCAAAATGAGAATCTTTTCCCCATGACCACTTTCATATCAGTTTTCATGATGACAATAGTTATATTTAGTCTAATGTTCTTTAAGAATATGTGCACTGGAATCGCAGCTTATTAACCAATCTTCAAATTCCAGTAAGTGTATGAAATGAATAGGTCTTTTTGAGGCCAAACCCATTTATCACATCACTAGTTTAATACAAAAGTCTTTAGTCAGCTGGCTGATCACTTAGTCTGCAAGAGGAAGTGCTGACAGAAGCAGCCTCTGGTATCAGAAGGAGGAGCTTAAACATGGCCGTGAAGCCAAGACATTTATATCACCACGCATGTCAGATACCGAGGGAGGGAAAAAGGTGCCATAGTGTGTTTCTATAAATAGTGTGGAGACTGGAATTATAGACACTACACTCCAATGCCCTGCTGACAGATATTATATGGGAAGTGGGGACAGACGGTAACTTTTATATGACAGTTTAACCAAGGGAGGTAAGAATGAATTTTCATAAACTTAATGTTTCTTCCAAGACATGAAGGAGAAATGGAAAATAACCAGTCTCCAGAAAGGAGAAATAAAACTCAGGGAGAGCTAACGAATGAAAGAGAATGTCACTTGTGCTTTGAAAAATGGAAATAATTGTAGTATTGAAATATTCAGGATAGAGAAAAAGTAAAAAAGGTGTTCTCTGATGAGTCTTAAATGGAGTAGATCTCACCTGGATTATATACATAACACTATATGATTCCAAATTTACAGGTTTTATTTTCCCAGGGTTTTGGACCAGAATGTCAGAAGGTGTTTGCTAGTTTTCAGTAATATTTTTCTGTTACTCAAAATATATTAATTTTCCTACAATACTCAGGCTGTTAGATTTCCTCTTTTAATTTTGGGAGATAAGTAAAATATGATAAAGTATTCTATGATGGCCAATGATAGCTTATAAAAATTGACAAAACGATATTTTAAGTAAAATGCATCCATTCAGAGTATGACACCATTCTATTTTGTCCTTTATATAGTTGTATGCTGCATACAGAAGTAATTTTTGCTTTGTTCTCTTTTCAGATGAACAGTGACAAGTACTTTAGGAACCAAAAAATAAGAGTGGACTAGATGTTTCAGGGATAATAACCAAGGACCTTGAATTCTTTTGCTCTTTCAGGCTAAACACACTCTACACAATTTTCGTGCATTGCAGTGATGCATAATCAAAAATTAGTATGTAATCTTTTTTTAAGGTAAAAATGAGTCTAAAATATATTCTTCTGTCAACTGATGTGTTTTTTAAATTAATGTGAAGAGAAGAGTATTTGAAAAATCTGTTGCTTTAGTCAGAAAAAAAAAAGACTTCAGCATAGATATGACTAAAAAATCAAACTAAAAGAAAGAATAATTATTAAAAGAGGACAGCTTACTGTTAGAAAAATCTGTTAAAATATTAGAGGATGAGAATCAGAGGATGAACCAGCTGTATACTCAAAAGGACTAAGAGTGAGGAAACAATTTAAAAGCCATAATCAAGAGTAAAATAATTGCAAAACCACAATGTAGCAGGTTAGAAGTAAATAGAAGTTACATGATGCAAAGCATTAGTCGATACATGCATTTAAGATGGCAAAGCAAAAGCCTGATATCTGTGCGTGGTAATATCATGGAACATATCCTCCTGAAAGACATGTCAGAACATATGGAAGGCAGGGAGGTGATTAGAGACAGCCAGCATAGCTTCACCAAGGGTAAATTGTGCTTGACTAATCTAGTGGCCTTCTACTATGGAGTGACTGTATCAGTGGAAAAGCTATGGATGTCATCGACCTGGAATTCTGTAAGGCCTTTGATACAGTCCTCCTCAATATTCTTGCTGCTCAACTGGAGACATACGGGTTGATGATAGTCTGCTAGATGGATAAGGATCTGGCTGGATGGAGGTGTCCAAAGAATTGCATTCAACAGCTTAATGTCCAAGTGGAAACTAGTAATGAGTGATGTCCCTCAAGGGTGTATACTGGGACTAATATTATTTAATACCTTCATCAGTGACATAGACTGGGTACACTCTCAGCAAGTTTGGGGATGACACCAAGCTAAGTGGTGCAGGTGATGCACTGGAGGGCAGGGATACCATCCAGATGGACCCTGACAGGTTTGAGGAGTGGGCCTATATGAACCTCAAAAATGTTCAACAAGGCCAAGTACAAGAACTTGTGCTTGGGTCAGGGCAATCCTCAGTATCTATGCAGACTGGGGGTTGAATGGATTGACAGCAGCCCTGCAGAGAAGGAGTTGGGGGTGCTGGTGGATGAAAAATAGGACATGAGCTGGCAATGTGCACTTGCAGCCCAGAAATCCAGTTGTATCCTGGGCTGCATAAAAAGAATTGTGGCCAGCAGGTCAAGGGAGGTGATTCTGCCCCTCTACTCTTCTCTCATGAGACCCCATCTGGGTACTCCATCCAGCTCTGTGGCTCCCAGTACAAGAAAAATATGGACCTGTTAAGAGTGGGTCCAGAGGAGGTCCATGACAATGATCAGAGGGCTGAAACACTTCTTCTATGAAGAAAGGCTGAGAGAGTCGGGGTTGTTCAGCCTGGGGAAGACAAGGTTCCAAGGAAATCTCATTTTGGCCTTTCAATACTTAAAGGGTGCTTATAAGAAAGACAGGGAGAGACTTTTTACCAAGGGATGTAGTGACAGGTGTCTTGGTTTCAGCTGAGATGATAGAGTTAATTTCCTTTCTAGTAGCCAGTCTAGTGCTGTCATTTGGATTTAGTACAAGAATAATGTTGATAGCACACTGATGGGTTTAGTTGTTGCTAGGTAGTTGTAGTGCCTACACTAAGTCAAGGCCTTTTCAAGCTTCTCAAGCCCTGCCAGGTGCACAAGAAGCTCGGAGAGCACAGCAAGGGCAGCTGACCCAGACTGGCCAAATGGACACTCCCTAACATATAGTGTCATGCTCCATATATAAATGGGGAAGCTAGCCAGGAGACGGGANCATCCCCTAACATATAGTGTCATGCTCCATATA
>VXBL01006865.1:0-38003 GCA_013400195.1 Aramus guarauna
TTCTATGATTCTATGATTCCTCCGGTACAGCTGCACTTCTGCGAGAAACACGTTGCTTACGGAAGATCTTTCCCACCCGAGCCTGTTTCTAGCACATCAGCACTGCCGTTGCCACCTCAAATACAATCATCGGATGGTTTGGGGTGGAAGGGACCTTTCAAGGTCATCTAGTCCAACCCCCTGCCATGAGCAGGGACATCTTCGACTAGAACAGGTTGCTCAGAGCCCCATCCTGACCTTGAATGTTCCCAGGGATGGGGCATCTACAACCTCATCTGACCCACAAATGTTACCAGCTTCAAAGGCATTACATCACACATCCATGCGGCATGCAGAAACAGGCAAAGCAAAAGTAAAACTGTAAATTACCTCTTTCCTGATGTGAACATGTTGAGTCACAAGTTAATTAACGGTAAGTCACATGAGAAAACTCCATAATGAGTCTCCAAAACTCTCTGAGTCAGACGCCCACAGGTTGGAGGAGGGATGAAAGAGGGGGAGAGTGGCTTGCAAAAGGATGTCCCGAGGAGCAGGACCAGGAGTTACAGCCATCCACTTGTCATATAATTCCCAAGAAAGAGTTACATAGAGCATGATGAGAGATGTCAATGCTTGAAAAAAAAAAAAAAAAGAGGAAAGAAAATACCAGAACTCTACAAGCAACAATTTGCCAGAAAAAGCAAAACAGCTGAGGAGGAGTAATCTGATCCACATTTTTTTCGCATTCTCTTCATTAATTTTAAATACCAAAACTTACAGGAAAGCAAGCCCTAAGGGAAAAAAAAAAAAAAAATTAACCCTTTCTTTTCTGTATGAATAATGCAGCATAGATTTTTCCAGTGAAGTCTCCCTCACATTTGAGAGGACGGGACCAGAGACGGCAGGCTGCTGAAGAAGCAGGCACCCATGACAAGTGGCTGGAGCTGCACACTGTGCCAGCTTAGATGCCGGCAGGGGCTCTAGCCCAACACAGGCACATGCCTCTGGATAGGGAAATTTGGGAAAAGCCTTAAAATCACGGGACGGTTCTGCTTTCCCTTCATAGGGTGGCTAGGAGGGCAATAGATAGCTTTCCCTCCCATGGCAGATATCGGGACCAGATGCTTCTCCTGAGATCTGTTCTTTGCCTCTGAATGCCGCAGAAATGAGCAATCTTCTAAAAAGCGATTTATTCACAAGCCAGCCTGTGACAGCCTCTCCGCTGCGATCTGCCTCTGGTTTGGGATTGAGTGCAGAACCCGTCCTTCATCCGCTCACCGTTCTCCTTTCCTTTTCCCTGTCTCCTCCCTATACGTAGCCAGAGGGTCCCCACAGTTTGATTAGCAATATCCTAAATTACTGGGGTTTGTTCTGTTCTGCATTTCCAACAGGTGATGGGATAGCCGGTCCTGAAGGAATTGCCACCTTTTGCAGCAAGACTGGTATGAAACGAGGGTGTCACCCATTAGTGGGAACGCCTTGCAGTAAAGAGAAGGATACTGGGACCACAGTGGAACCCGGCACTCTGCTGTGGCACCGAGCAACAGCCATCAGGAATATGAGAAATGCCTCAAAAGCACCAAATCCAGCGGGCACGCCGAGTCCTGCAGCCTCCACCACGCAGATGGGAGCTCCGGGTCTCTCTCCGGCTAAGCAGAGATGCAACATCCAGTCTAGTAAGTGCATCGCCAAAGGGAAAAAAAAATCCTGAAAGTCTTATTGCCAAGAAGATGCTTCACTGGCAACTTGTAGAGGCATTTCTCCTTCCAGACCTGACCCCAAGACGCACCTCCTTACCCTGCGCTTCTGCAGGAGGATGGTCACAAAGACGTAACCCAAATGTCTCCAGACAGCAGGATGCAGTTGGCTTTCATCTCCCCAAAAAGCACGGGCCAGCCCTGAGTCCTGAAGCTGTTTTCATCAAAATTCTCTTTGACCTGAGTGATCCTTTTATTTCCGTAAAGGTGCAGTGCTCGTTGCCCGTCTAAGCTTTTATTCCAGCTGAATCCCAAACCAGAGGTGCTCCAGGTCAGGCTGGTCAGGAGAGGTCTGGGAAACCACAGTCCTCACCCTGCAGCCTCCTTTCTTTCCAGCTGGTGGCAACGCTCTGACCAAAGCCATGGTCATTTTGCTTAAAATTCAGAAATAATTTCCTAAATAAGAACTGAAGCTTTTTGAGTCCCTGTTTCCACGTCCCTCGATCTGAAAGCGAAGTGGGGGGTGAGCAGCGAGGATCCAGTCCTGCTCGCCATGAAACACCTATCCTGGGTGCTCCGGCTTTCATTTGAAGTTACACTTTTTTCCCCACCAGGGAAACCATCATGAGGAAAAGGCAGGAAATAAAAATTCATGTTCAGTATCTGTTTCCATAGAAACACCGAAATTAAGAGGAAGAAAAGACTTTTAACATCACCCAGTCCACACGCCTGCCAGCGCAGTCCTGGAGTTTTGAGACCCGCTCACACCGGAGCTAAAAAACGCACCTCCGCGGGAATTTTAGAGACTTCCTGACAACAGGGACTCGAGAGCTTTCCCAACCAGAGTTACACGCTGCGGTGATTTCACCCGGGAGCAAACACCGCACGCGCCCATGTCCCAGGGGCAGTCCTGCTGCGAGGAAGCGGTGACGGGCACAAGACACCCTCACGCTCAGCTCTTGCCTTAGGAGCTCACCTCTATATTTAACCGACAAGACGCATAAAAATCACTCGCTGAGCAATGTGAGCATGGGAGTTATTTGGACAGGGTTAGCAGGTTTGCAGTATCCAGATGGAAGAGACAACTCCTCCAAGAATGTGAAGAGCATCTTTTTTTTTTTTCTTTTTTTCTTTTTTTTTTTTTTTTTTTTTTTTTTTTTTTTTTTTTTTTTTTTTTTTTTTTTTTTTTTTTTTTCTTTTTTTTTTCTTTTTTTTTCTTTTTTTTGAGCAAATTAATACGGGCCATGAGCCAGGCTGTGTCAAGAGGAATGCTCACTAAGGGAAGCAATCACACTTCGGCCCTTTGTCCTAATAAACCATCCTCGTATTTCCCCTTGCTTCAGGTTTTGGAGGTAGAGCGAACAGAAAAAGCCGGTTCCCAGCCTACCATCTGACACCAAGGTCCAGGGATCCCCGGGGCCGTGACAAGACACGTACTCCATCGGTGGCTAGGAAGGAGGAATTTCATCTTCTCCTTTGCCTCTCATGTGAAGGCTTGGAAATGAAAACATATGCGCCAAGAAATCCCCGAAGCATTAATGAAAACTGCATGCTACTTCTTGTTACTTTCTAAATTTGATATATAACAGGAACACCGAAAAATGTGCAAAGGAATGTTCTTCCCCCCTCCGCTAAACGACAACAAGCTTTTCCCTGGTAGCTTGCAACGCCGTCTCTGTTCCATAAAAACACAATAAAAATCACAGTGAGAAACACTGGAAGAGATTGACAGACTACAACAGGAACAAAGCATTAAACTGAGAGCACCAAGAGTAAGCTCTTAAGTCTCTTCTTCCTAATCTTCCCAATTATCTTCTCCGCTGTTCGTTTTATTACCTCTCAGAAGGGTTTTACCTTTAATATAGCCTAGAATTACTGGGGAAAGGAAACATTTTAAACATTTAGGCATCCTAACTCTTCCGGGAGAGGTTTCTTACCCTTTCATCCTCCTTCCTCCACCCGCGGGCCACGCGATTCGCGCGGCAAAAGGTCACTGATGTGGACAAAGGCGATAGCCTGAGTCTAACGCACTTTTCTTCTACCCCGGCTATCTGCGCTCAGTGCCCAGACGCACATCGCTGACTGTCATTGCTGCCGAGGGCTGACCTGCTCCGTTTAAGTACTGGCGAGTATTTAAACCACTCGAGACCCGCGCGCGGCCAAGCAGAAGAGCTTGTGGGCTTACCTGGGTCAGCCTTTGGAGAGCGGGACGGACGGACGGCTGCGGAGCTGGGTCCTCTCCCCGGGAGCTCCCAGTTTGCCAGGCAGGTCCTCAGCTGGTACGAATCGGTTCTGCTCCCTCTACCTGCACCCTGGGGTCTTTTTTGGGGCGATTGGTCTATCTGTGACCCCACAGATAGGCTCATTAGGGGCAACAACCGTCACGAATGTTAACGATGGACGCGGGGTCTTTGCTGAGCTGCCTGCCACGGCCGCCTGTCACCGCTGCGCACCGAAACGTTTCATCCGTGTTTTGGGACGGTTCCTGGCATGCATTTTCCAAAGTAAACATCGGCAGCAAAATCAGCTCCAGATCCCTAAAGGCTAGGCAGCTCGATAGAAATGCTTAGCACTGCCGCGATAAATATTCACGCGGCACTCCAGGGAGCTGTGCTTTCATTTCCTCTACCCTCTGGCTGATGGGGTGACCGTTCTGCCCCGCACGAGCTACAGACACTTTCCCTACGTCGTCGGGAAGACCGGAGGGACAGGCGAGCTCGAAGCGAGACTGCCAGGCGATAACGCACTACAAAAGAGATGTGCGCACACTGCGGCCACCCTGCCGCGGTGACCTTTCAAAATACATTGGCTTTATCAGCTCCGTAATGCCGTCCCCTCGTGCCCACACTTACAAGAAATTTCATTTTCTCCATCAGTCACTTTGCTCCCCAAAAGCTCTCAAAGGAACCGCACGGACGTGTGAAATCGGTGCACGCAGGGACAGAGCAGCACAAGGCACCCGCTGAAGGCGGCTCGCCAAAAAAAAGCATCTTCCTGGTGAAAAAGTGAAGGCAACAGAAAGGGATAAAGCTCTAAAAGAGATTCAGCCCTTCTGCTGGTTTTCCACACCAAACGGATTGACCCAACCAAATATTTGGCCCCAAAGCATTCTTCCGTCAAACTGATTCCCCCTAAAACTTACTTTAAGGCAGAAAGGGTGGGCAAAGGCTGGCAAGTGGGAGCACAAGTCTCCCTTCCTCCTTCCTCTCGAGCTATACATTGCTATATAGGTCGATCAGAACGGGCTGCGAGCAGCTGAGCTGGGTTTGCTCCCAGGGGCCGCTGCAGATGCGTTTCAGCATGATGAAATGATGATCTTACCATGACCTCATGGGAGTTCTTTGTCCGTCTACGGAGAAGCCTTTAACGAGCTCATAGCTCGTATAGTTTATCACCATAGTTGGTGATGAGCAACTTTGGAGCCGTCGTGGGGAGATGAATAAAGATGCGAGTTTGAATATTCAAGTACACAGAGATATGCTTGATGATGTTTTTTTGTTAGACACCCCAGCCACTGATTTATACTCGCTGTCAGAAGGAAGCTAAAGATAGCGTTGGGAAGACAGCATAAAATGTTGGGTCTGCTGTGCGGAGCTTAAATAAAACTGTATGTTCAAGAAAATTGTGAGCACGTTGCTGTGTCTCTGGGTCTCACGTAGTTCATCTACAGGTTTGGAACAAATATTAATTCAACTCCAGCTAAATGATACTTCAGCCGAAGCTGTCGAAGTTGTGCATCAGCAGTGCCTTAGCCTGCTTGGGAAGCAGTTGAAGATGCGACTAAAGATTCAGCAGGGAATGATTAATACGCACCAGGAACGATGACTTCCAAAGTAGCACTGCGGTTTGTCCCCACTAGACCCACTTCTTCTGATCAGTATTTGTCCAAGAGGAAAACAGGATCGACTGATCATTTACACCAGTGACTTTTTTTTTTTTCCCAGCAGTTTTAAAGATATTGACAAATAAAATGCAAAACGATCTGTACTAAGCAAGCTTTCGGCTGCTCTTTGCAGGCTTAAATCTGAAATGCAGCACGTGAACTCACAGCATTTTATGGTTTCATCATATGGGCATCTCATCTAACTCTAGTCTCCCTTTGATCATCTTACGTGTCTCATCTGTTCATATCAGAACTTCTGAAGAGGATGTCTGATGTTTTCTTCTGAAGTTCACGTGAGAAAGTGAAGAGCCTTTATTTTAGGTTACCTTTAGAAAGGAGGAGATTGACACACGCAAAATGGAGCTTTCAGTCATTTGTTTTAGTCATGTCAACACCAGAAAAGGGATCTGTCAGTGACAAGTTAGTAGGTTGTTACTCCTAAACAGGTAAAAGAGAATATTAAACCTACCAGGAACGTGTTCTGGAAATTAGACTATTTCTTATTCTTTCTGAAGCATAAATAGGTGTTGTGCCATGGAATTAGGCCAAAAACGCATTAGCAAAACAGCGAAGTAGGAACCAGAGCGCGGTGACAGAAGTGCGTAATAGCACCTAACCAGATTTGTCAGCAGGAGCATTTTGCTCTCAACAATAAAGATGCTCTCCAAGTTAATAGGTTTAGCTCCAGATATATTAGAAGGCAAAATGCAATAACTCGAATGATTATTAGTTCATCTCGTCGTCTCTACCCAAGGCTGCTCTACAAAACCAAGTTTACCCTCTAAGTACCAGAGCAGTGCTGGGGAGCCTGGGCAGGGAGACTGCACACACGGCTCCTGTCTCACTCAACGACTCACGATAAAATACTTGGGGAATTACTAACGCATGACATATCTTAATGTCTCTTTTTTGTTCTAATTTTCAGTAAAATCATCGGAAGGTCTTCTATTGACTTCAATGGGCTCTGAATGTGCACAACAAAAATCCCGATGAGAATTTGCAAGAAGGTTTTCCGGACTGATCCCTGCAATTCTGGGCTCTCCTTACCTCCCTCTCCCCAGAACCGAGCCGTGGATTTGCTCCTAACGCACAGGACAAGAGGGCAGGATTTTAAGCATTCCTGCCATCGCACGGCAGCGGCATGCTTCACAGTGCCTGATTCCCCCAAGCTTCCAGCCGGGAGGTTTGGTTAAGCTGAGTAAATTTTTTGTAGAAAGGGCCTCCGACTGTCCTGACTTACATGTCAAAAGAGATACTTTATCACAACATCCATCATCCATCCCAGCTCCTCAAAGTGGGACGTTTTGCGATATCTGGTTTTACATACTGCCAGATGCTGGGCTCTTTCATTCACTGCCAGGCAGGAACAGAGTCTCATAACTCACAGGCAACACTCAATGCCATAAACCTTTTTGCGAGACATACTTCATAACCATGAGGGTTAAAAACTATGACCCCATATATTAAAAAAACAATAAATGAGGAATTTAGTGGAGTAAGTAGCCCATTAGGCATGGCACTGTGTTTAAGCATGAACTTTGATTTCTCAGATTTTCTCAGAGAACACTTTCCAGATGGAAAAATAAAGATTTACCAAAATAGAAACGCCCCATAAACCCACTGATTTTGATCCAGTTCTGATGGGAACCTGTCTCCTTACCTGCCACCTAGCACATCTGGCACGCAGAACCGGAGCCAAGCGCCTGGAAGACCACGTTTCAGAGCAGATGCATGGCTGAGGACCACCGTGGCCAGGAGCTGGGACTCGGAGAGCTTCCAGCCTGCTGAGCCCACTGTCTTTCCCACCAGGAGATTGAGGGGGAGAGCTCCATCTCCTCCTCCTCGTTCTCCTCCTTGCAGATCTCTCCATCCAAGACCTAGGACCTCAGTTGAGCAGAACAGAAGTGCTCTGGTGTAGTCCTGATGCAAAACAGTCCCCTTCAAGTTCAGTATAGAACCAATCCAGGTTACACAAAGGCTACTGGAGGCTTCTTCTGACCTCCAGCCTTGATGAGAGTCTCAGCACTGAACATTTAATACCTAAATTCCCCATTTGCCCTCAAAAAGAGGCAGATTCAGAGCAGGAGCAACAACTCTCAGTTGCAAATGTAAATACTGCCCGAAACAGCCAAGCTGCACTGGGTTCCGCTTCCCAGGCAGCCTGGCCACAGTGGATGTGGCAGCATGCCAGAGGTGCTGGTGGAAGCCATACCTGGAGAGAAAGGAGACAGGAATCCCACCTCTCCCTCCTCCTGAGTGGGGAGGGCTGAAGGCAGGAGCAGCTCATGCTGCCACCCCAACAAAAATACGCCTTTTTAATCCCTACCAAGCAAATTATAAAGCTTTTAAAGCTCAAGCTCCCCCTCTTCCACCGAACATTAAAAGCTACAATGAGAACTGAGATGAATTAAAGTCCGCCTCACAGTCTCAGATCCACGTGCGTAACCACACGTCACGGCTCCTCTTCAAAGGAGGTCGCCGCATCCGGGAACGGCACATCCCAGTTCAGTATGGTTGACAAAAATTCTCTCTTTGGTAAAAATGTAAACTGGTAGTTTACAGATACAGGGGAAGTTATGCTGGTGAAGGATTTCCAGTAAAGCTCCCTAAGCTCCGGCAGAGCTAGGCCCAGACAGTTATCGGGGAAATGCTCGCTTCCTCCGTCTGTTCATTTGGATGTACGCTCAAACGGGCAGGGGAGCTGAGCAACGCCCTGAGATAAAGGAGGAAATCCCTTTCAGGTCCACAGAAAGAGATCTGGGGGTGATGTCTTTCCAAAAAGAAAACAAATCATGCTAAGACTTATCTTGTGCATTTGCACCACTCACTAAAAAGCCTCTTTTCCCAGTGGTAGAGAACAAATCTCCCAGGCTAGTATCTGGAAATGCCAGAAGAAAGAGATTGTTCGTATAAACACATACATTTCCAGGGGAAGTTTACTCTTCCTATAGCCAGAGGATGTTTACTTTTCTAGAACAAGAGTATGTTAAAACCTTTCTTCCCTTGTACTTCATCACCATTTCACTGGCACTTAGGAACAGACATTCCTCATTTCAAACGCAAGGTTTAGCAGGTCAAGTGAAGGGGGAGCCGCCGTTGTATATACAAGAAAAAAATAAATATGGGGAATGAAATGAATAAACAAAGAGGCTGAGTTAGAGCTTAGAGATGAGAAGTTCCCCGACTGGGGCTGTAACGCAGGCGATGTGATGGCTGAAGACTGTCAACGCAAAGAGCACGAGCCCGGGGCTAAGCTCTGCAGGTCAGACCCCGCGGCGTTCCTAAATGTCAGAGGGACCACAGGCTGAGACCCCCCTCCCTCCCACTGCTTCTCATGAAGCACTTCCGAACCACAGGGAATGTGACCGGTACGCTACGAGAGCCGGCTAGCTTTTGGCATGCTCAGTTACCGATTTGCTGCGAGCAGGTTTCAGAGATCAAAAATCAACATCAACGATCTTAACTTTGGTTTAACAAAGTCCTAATGAAGTTTAATGGCTGCCACCAGGTAAATTGCGAGCGCCAGCACTATCCATCACTGCACAGAAACGGAGATACTTTAAAACACATTTTAAAGTTTCTTATATAAGTGCGATAAGAATAAAGAATATCTCATTATTTTTATGACCCCTTAACAAGCTTCTGCAGTATTCAGATAAGCACCCGCAAAGGAAAACCCACGGCTCTCATCACCAGGTACAATTCCACTGCCTTCAGATGGGTCACACCCGATTAACCGCAGGGTGAACCGGGCCGTATAAGCACCAAAGGGTGACCCACATTAAGGATGACGCCCTGGCTTTGGGAAAACAGGCAAAAGCTGCAACTCTAATGCTTACGGAAAAATTCCAAAAGCCTCTCTTTGGACGGGCTTAAAAAAGCTGTTACCTTTCAGCTACTGAATAAAGATGAAGACAAAGAGGTTTTGACTAAGGTCATTTTCATGCAACCAGTGAAGAGGACATGAGAACCCCCTCAAGGCCGGGCTTTATAAAGCTGCGTACGTGCTTCAGGAACAGCGCATGGTTCTCTGCAGAAAGACAGACAAGCTTCCTCTGTACTGAAGAGGACAGGAATCCAGGTCCATCACTGATAACCCAGGTGAACAGGTTACAACAGTGGTGCCAGAGACCTGAGCAGATACTGAAGACGCCACGTCCATCTGTACTAGCGCAGGTGCTGAACTCTCCGGGAGCATTTGATGCTTGTGTGAGAAGAGCACTCTGATCTTCAGGAACGCGGAAGCACTTGATCACAGAAAAAGCCACATTTCCACACTGGATCTCTGGAGGTCTCCAGTCCAACCCCAGGACTCATCCCATTGACTTCTGAAGATCTCCAAGGGTGGAGCTTCCATAGTTTCTCTGGGCCCTGGAAGAGCAGAGTGGGGAAGGGGTGAAAAATCACCTTTTACTTGTCTTAGGCACCAGAACAGCTTCTCAGAGGCACCTCTGACTCCTCTGCTTGCAGACCAAGGCATCCAGCAAGTCTGGGGATGGTGAAGGAGAACAGCAACTAGGGCTTGGAGTTCGGTTTTCAGGCAGAGGGTGGTGGCGACCAGGAAAGTTCCTTTTCGCGTCGCTCTCGCTCTGAAGTTGCTGGACCTGCTGAGACTCTTCCCTGTGCTGCACCCCGCTCAAACTGCTGAGAGGAAGCCACTGTCACCAAAAAAAAGGAGTGATAAGGAAAAAGAGCATCTCAGTAAAACAACAGGAAAAGCCGGTCGTTAAAATTGCTGCAGGTTCCTGGACAGAGGCTGAGTTTCTTCCATCTTTGTGGAAAGAAGTGTCCAGTTAATGAACCTATGTGTATTTTTCAGGAAAGACTTTAAAATGAGGAATTAGGTATCACCTTGTGTGCATTGCTTCCTCTCCCCTAAACTGAGAAAAGTAATCTCTGAGGGAAGAATTTAATCAAAGCCAGCTGCTAATTACTTTCCTGACACCAGGGAAGAAGAATGTTGGCATCAGAAAGATCTGGAAGATTTTCATGATTAATATTTGATAAATCTGTAATTGGATCGTTTGATTCTGCCGTCTCCTTTGAATAGAGGTAGAAACTTTATTGAAATTAATTCTTATGAATTCAGGCCACAAACTTCAGGGGATGATAACTCATTGATTGATTTGAGTATCTTGAAGTGCGAACCCTGGAGAGAAGATAAATTGGGATTGCCTAAGGACAAGTCAATACAGACCAAATGTAATCCAGAGTGCTTTGCTATTAGAGGAAATAAATTACATTCTGTAAAGAGTTAAAGTTTAATTTCTCCAGCCTTTTTTTGCTGAATTTCAGAGATTCAACATGAATATTTAATTTAAAAGCAAATGAGAATTGTGTGCTAACACTGAGTTAATAAAATAGTTGAGTAGCACGCAACAGTGAGCAAATGTTCTCATGAAAAAATCTGAAAATCAAAATTTCAAGATTATAGTTACCTAATACATCATATTGTTTAGAATTGAAGAACTTTATCCTGATCCTAATAAAATAAAGCAGAAATTCTATTAAATGCAGTAAGAACACTGTAGGGCTGAATATTATTATTATGAACAACAAACAATTTCTTGCTCTGATTTTTAGCCATTGAGTTATGTATTGAAACCTGGTTTATGCTAATAACCCGGCAGCAAGCAAAAAAAAAAAAATTGTCCAGAAATATCTGGTTTATAACTAAAGTAAATTAAAGGCCATATGCACATTCACTGAGGGACCTGAATGCCCAACCTTTTATTTTGAAAGCAAGAGATTAAAGTTCCCTTTCCTTAACCAGCTGCTTTGAACAGACAGCAAAGAAATGGCAAAAAATAAGAAAGAGCTGTCTTAATCCTAATATTCCAATGTGGCTCATGTGCTTTTCCCTTCTACTGAAGAAGCAAACAGCAACACAGCTCTTTTATATCAGCTTTAAAGAAGATTTAGGTTTGGGCACCTCTCCCCTGGTATTTTTAATTCAGCATTTAAATAGTTGCATTAGTATGCACAGCGCTTTCCGCATATGCAAGTAGGGAGGTTTTTGCCTCAAAGAGCTCATGATCTAAATTAAATCACAATATTGAAAAAGTGACAAAAAAGCTACCTGAAAGCAATACTGAGTTTTAAGCTCGCTACAAAGCTTTCTCCCTTCCCCTTTCCATTGCTGCCAAGATTTATGAGAAGGCAGGATACAGAGGGCGATCGCTTGTGCTAGGCAAACAAAAAAAAGAATGAACTTGAAGACAAAGATGATGGGGCTGTTCAGCACAATGCCTGTGGAAGACTATTCCGGACTCGGAATTAGAAAAGTGATACCTTTGTGAGGAAAGCTGAAAGGACGTAGCATATGAGAAGTCATGGGTTTGGTAGATGTGGTATGATGGCTGAAGCATTTGAAGTGGCTGAGGAAAAAAAGCAAATACAAAGATGAAAAAGAAAGAGGTAAGATGATCCTTCCTACAAACACACCTCAGCCCACGGGGGGACAAACGTGTCATGTTCCAGGTGACATTAAAAAGAAAGAGGACGGCAATTTGAACCCAGGTTACGCACTGGAAAACCAGTACAATTCTGCAAACGAACAAGCAGCACACGGGGAGCTCTACACGTGCACAAGCACGCGGCTTTGGAACCATCCTCTAGCTGAGCCTCACTGACACCGCAATGTACATGACAATGTACATTGTCAACGTACGAATCATCTAGGTCGATCTATCTATTCAACAGAACCCCGTGGTCAGCAGGGTTCAACACCAAACAAAAGCTATCTTAGAATCATAGAATCATAGAATCATCTAGGTTGGAAAAGACCTTTAAGATCATCAAGTCCAACCGCTAACCTAACCTTGCCATCCCACCACTAAACCATGTCCTTAAGCACCTCATCTATCCTGCTTTTAAATACCTTTTAAATACCTCCAGCCCATTCCAGAGCCTGACCACCCTTTCTGCCTGACAACCCTATCTTGCCGTTACCCCTTTTTCTTGCACCACCACGGACCTGCCCACCAACGCAGCTTGGAGCACCTCCGACCGCAGCCGAGGAGCGGCGCGGAGCCGAACCAGGACCTCTTCCCTTTGCGGCGGAGACCCCCGCCGCCACACGAAGGAGAAGGCTCTGGACGCGTACGTACACACTGGCGTTAATAGCTTCTGCAGTCAATGGACTTCACGTAGCAGCAAGTACAGAGATGTAAGAGCTCTGCCCATGGAATCACCTCAACCGGGCTCATAACGGCGAGGTTTATTTGAAGTAAAAGCGGGTTTTGTGAGCAAACCTCACCTCAGACCGCAGCGAGCGGGCCCAAGGAGGAAAGGTGGAAAAGCAAAGCCTTTGCACAACCAAGTGGGGAAGAAAAAGCGCCTTTGGATCATCGAAGAAGGGTTTTATTCTCATGTTGTACAAGTTATTCCCGGGCGGTTTCGGCAGCACAAGCGGCGTTTGTGCTCCCCGGCCCCACCGACCCTCCAGGAAACCCCCGGGCCTTGCGGCGGCCGAGCAGCTCCCCCTGCGTGGCCGCCAGGACCAACACCCTCCTCTCTCCATCCCCCACCTCACCGTACTCCCCGGCCCCACAAAGCCCCAGCCGCGGGCGGGGGGGTGGTGGCGTGACGTGTGTGCGTGACGGCAGCCCGGTTTACATTACGTGACTGACTCCTGGTGCGCCCGGCGGGTACTGCACCGCTGCTGCCGGGCCAGTGGGGCCGGCGCTGACACCGCGACCCTGCGGAGCCGGCCCCGGCCGCCCCAAGAGAGGGAGAAAGGCCCCTGAGGGGCCGCCCCCGCCGCCCACACGGCCCCGGCCGCTCCCGTAAGGCCGAGCCGCCACCGCTCCGCTCCGGGCCTTCCCACGGCCCCGGCCCTAAGCAATCCACCGCCGAACGACTCGCGCCGCTTCTCTGTCTGTCCGCTCCCTCGACGCGCTAATCGAGGTGTCGGTGGATCGGCTCGCTCGGCTTGGGCACTGGCGGGGCGGGCGTCCGTCGAGCGGGTGGGCCGGTGCCCGCCGCCATTTTGCAGGAAGAGGTGAGAGGTGCGGGCGGGGCGGTGGTTCCCCGGTGCTCCCTCTGCGGGGGTCCCGCTGTGCTGCCCGCTCCCCCCCGCGTCCGGCCGGGCCTGTCCTGAGCGGTTCGCGCCGCGGTGCCTTGTGCGACCGTTGTCGGGAAACAGGAGGCGGCCGTGAGGGGTGATAGGCCCCGGCGATCCGGTCCCGCCGGGCGGGGTGAGGGGGGGGGTGGGAGGCGAGGCGAGGCCGCCGGTTCCCGTTCCGCGGCCTGTCCGGGCGGTGCCTCGGAGTTTTCGGTTCTCTTGCAGGGGCAGCCGGGCCTGTCGGCGAGAGGGAGCCCACCGCCTGCCATGGCCAATGTGAGTAACGCAGCTGCCGGCCTGCCGGGCCTTGTCGCCGCAGCGGCTCCCTTCGCCGCCGGCCTGCGGTACGGGGGTGGCGGAGAGCCCGGCCCTGCGCCTCGCCCCGGTGAGAAGGCACAACGGCGCCGCCGAAGGAGAGCGCTGCTCGGTGTTAGGCGGGACGCTGGGGTTTTAGTTCCCCTCTAAAGCGGTCTTTAAATCGCCGTGCTTATGGGAGAGTCGTTGCTAAGAATCTCAGTTATACCGAGGTACACTTTGGTTACCAGGCGGTAGCGTCATCATCCTTCTGGCTAAGTTTTGGAAGCCAGTTTCTGTGGGTGTCGTGGGAATAATCAAATGGAGGATTTGGTAGGATCTGGTTTAGTTTGGGCTTTTTTTAATGTCATGAGTTAAGATGAAACACACTGGTTCACCGGGGTACTTTCAGACTGGAGAACACAACATGCTTTATTGACTGAGTCTTGCCATGGAGACATGAACAATTTATTGATTTCAGCGGTGTTTTTTCACTTGTGTAGTGCTAGGTATGTAAATATTTGTGTAAGTGAGCTCAGTCAACATTATCTGTAATTAACGCTAACATCTCCACATTAAGGGATCCTGATTATAAGAAAAAATGCTCTTTTGTTGTAGTTATGTGTCAGCTGTAATCGTTTGCATAATGATATTACAGGTAAAAACAGATGCAAAAGTTAATAGTGGTTTTACATAACAGAGGAAAAAACATTCAATTGGAAACAGCAGATTTTTGTTACAGGAACTTTTTAAACGTAGTTGTGTTTTAGAACTAGACGGCTTAAGGCCTTAGCCATAAATACTCGATTTAAATCAGAAAATCAAATGTGTCTTGAGGCCTTTGAGTGTGACAGAACTTACTAGATGTTGTGTGTTTGTGCGGAGGGTGTATGTAAGAAACTGATGCTTACTGGCTTAGGTCCTGATACTTTGAATAGAGTTTCTGTCTTAAACATAGGAGTAGTAGTATTATCTCACCTTTTTTTGAAGTAATCGTGTTGCATACATATGTAGTGGTAAACATATGCATAAACTTCTATAGCATCAAGTGTGCAGCACTTAAGGAAAATCCCTTAATAGCAGTTTCTCAAAAGAATTTTTTTTCCTCACCTGGAAAATAAAGTTTTACGAAAGCACACACACTGTGGCAGGTGGGATTTATATTTCCCTATAATGCATGCTTTCATGCAGCTGTAGGCAAGAGTGTTAGTGGGTTTGTGTTAAGTAATCTTTTATTTTTTTAAAGTTATACTTCTGACTGTCTGGTTTGAGTGTATGATTGGTTATTTTTTCAGTTATGCCTTTGTAAACTCATCATGAAAGTTATCAATCTACTTTTAAAGTATAAAAAAATAGATCAGACCTTTCAGTTTAATCACATTACCTGGATATTTCTTGTTTAAAAAAAAAATACAAAACCCAACAAAAAACCCCAGTAACAGTTGCTCATGTTACTATTTAAGGTAATATCATTTGGCCTGAGAGTTAATCTTCATCGTGAGGAGCTACTAGCTCTTTGGAGCCATGTTGCTGAGACCATTTGCATGCTGAGGGAGATAGGATTGCATCATTTTCTGTTTTTTTCTGTATGGCTGAATCAGCTTCTGATAGAATCATCTTCAGCAATTGAAAGTTATGTTGACAGTACAACTCTGGTGTGAAGCAGATTTTCTGGTGCATTACAAGACCACAGAATTCATAAAAGTTTTATGGCTTATTGGCATTTTGTTCACCACACTGATCTGTTTGTTTATAAACATGTGAATCTACCGAATTTACAAATCTAAATAACGTTGGCTGCACAAAGTTGTTTTGCACACGTTGAAAGCTTATGGATTTTGAGGGCAAAAGAAAGAAGCTGAAATTACCATACCTACCTGTTTTGATATGCATGTCTCCCTGTCTAGTTCAGAGCTGTTGCTTTGTTTCCTTTGCTGGTGAAGAAATGTGTGTGAGCGCACGTGTACGCGTGCTTCTGGAGGAAAGCTACAAGATGTATCTGGAGTGATACTGTCTTGTGTCTCCCTCCAGCCTTTTAAGGAGTAGGAATACAGACTGGCTAATGTTTGTGCCACCCTTCAAGGCAAATGTCGTGGATATCAGGGTTTATTTAATTAACAATATTTCTAGGTATTTCTGATAATCCATCCAGTGATTGAATTGTGGCAATCATGGAAACAGTGACATGCCTGGAAATAATCATGGGAACAATCCTCATCCATAACTTAGTTTAGGTTTTTGGGTTTCAATGGTGCTATTTAAACTTTTCAGGGGTTTTTTCCCCTCAGATGAGAAGGCCTTTCTATAAGTGTGTTCAAGGCTTTTCCTTTACTTAGAATACTATTNTGTTGCATACATATCTAGTGGTAAACATATGCATAAACCTCTATAGCATCAAGTGTGCAGCACTTAAGGAAAATCCCTTAATAGCAGTTTCTCAAAAGAATTTTTTTTCCTCACCTGGAAAATAAAGTTTTACGAAAGCACACACACTGTGGCAGGTGGGATTTATATTTCCCTATAATGCATGCTTTCATGCAGCTGTAGGCAAGAGTGTTAGTGGGTTTGTGTTAAGAGTTAAGTAATCTTTAATTTTTTTAAAGTTATACTTCTAACTCTCTGGTTTGAGTGTATGATTGGTTATTTTTTCAGTTATGCCTTTGTAAACTCATCATGAAAGTTATCAATCTACTTCTAAAGTATAAAAAAATAGACCTTTCAGTTTAATCACATTACCTGGATATTTCTTGTTTAAAAAAAAAATACAAAACCCAACAAAAAACCCCAGTAACAGTTGCTCATGTTACTATTTAAGGTAATATCATTTGGCCTGAGAGTTAATCTTCATCGTGAGGAGCTACTAGCTCTTTGGAGCCCTGTTGCTGAGACCATTTGCGTGCTGAGGGAGACAGGATTGCATCATTTTCTGTTTTTTTTCTGTGTGGCTGAATCAGCTTCTGATAGAATCATCTTCAGCAATTGAAAGTTATGTTGACAGTACAACTCTGGTGTGAAGCAGATTTTCTGGTGCATTACAAGACCACAGAATTCATAAAAGTTTTATGGCTTATTGGCATTTTGTTCACCACACTGATCTGTTTGTTTATAAACATGTGAATCTACCGAATTTACAAATCTAAATAACGTTGGCTGCACGAAGTTGTTTTGCACACGTTGAAAGCTTATGGATTTTGAGGGCAAAAGAAAGAAGCTGAAATTACCATACCTACCTGTTTTGATATGCATGTCTCCCTGTCTAGTTCAGAGCTGTTGCTTTGTTTCCTTTGCTGGTGAAGAAATGTGTGTGAGCGCACGTGTACGCGTGCTTCTGGAGGAAAGCTACAAGATGTATCTGGAGTGATACTGTCTTGTGTCTCCCTCCAGCCTTTTAAGGAGTAGGAATACAGACTGGCTAATGTTTGTGCCACCCTTCAAGGCAAATGTCGTGGATATCGGGGTTTATTTAATTAACAATATTTCTAGGTATTTCTGATAATCCATCCAGTGATTGAATTGTGGCAATCATGGAAACAGTGACATGCCTGGAAATAATCATGGGAACAATCCTCATCCATAACTTAGTTTAGGTTTTTGGGTTTCAATGGTGCTATTTAAACTTTTCAGGGGTTTTTTCCCCTCAGATGAGAAGGCCTTTCTATAAGTGTGTTCAAGGCTTTTCCTTTACTTAGAATACTATTACTAGTAAAAGATAAAAGTAATAATAAAATACTTTTAAAACTTGATTTTACAGAAACACAGTTGATAATAATTAAAATTGTAATTTAATTAACGAGGATTTCTCTTGTGATCCACAAAGCTGTACTTAAACTAGTATTTTTGCTAGCAGAATGTAATGCTTACTTTGTTTTTGTCTTCTCAGGTGCTCTGTAACAGAGCAAGATTGGTCACCTACCTACCAGGGTTTTATTCCTTAGTCAAAAGAGTTGTAAATCCCAAGGCTTTTTCTACAGCAGGTTCCTCTGGCTCAGATGAGCCTCATGTTGCTGCTACACCTCCTGATTTATGTAAGAAAAAGCAAATTCATTTTCTTTGAATTCATGTGCTGTCAGAATTTTGCACTCCATATAAATTTGGGAATTCTGAAGTGTGCTTTTTATGTCAGGGCCCTTACTTCTGCTTGTGCATTGTGGTTACTTTGGTTATATATGGTTGTGATCAAATACAGATATTTGTATGGGAGAGGGGGTTTTTTTTCTTCTTCTTTTTTTTTTTTCTTCCTTTCTTTTTAAATGTGGTGACTAAAGCAAGGCCTTGACTTTTGCAGGTCCAAGAACTGTATGGCCAGATGAAGTAATGGGTCCATTTGGTCCTCAGGACCAAAGATTCCAGTTGCCTGGTAATATTGGTTTTGACTGTCACCTAAATGGCACTGCTTCTCAGAAGAAAAGTCAAATTCAAAAAAGTCTGCCTGATGTATTAGCCGAGCCTTCAGCGAGTGAAAGGCATGAATTTGTAATGGCACAATACATAAATGAGTTTCAGGTAAGAATAGACTTCTCCTATGTGAGACTGGTATTTCTTGTCTAAGAGAAATGTAACTAATCTCTCTTCCTCCTGAAAAAAGATAGCGTTGATTTTCTAGATGGTTTTGAAAGATGAACTTCAACTGGGGTGAGTGAGAGATTACACAGAACTTAGCTGAAGTTTTTTCTTTTAGGAGAAAGAAATATTTTGGGGGGTGGGGGTGGTTTTTTGGGGTTTTTTTTCAACTAAGCTGTGCTTGGCGAAATAGCAGTTTAGTAGTGACTTAATTATATGGATATGGGAAAAGCAAACTTCAGTTTCAAAACTTGCTGTTTACCAAGTCTCACCAGCTTTTATCAAATGGAATTGGTAGTTTCTTCAGGATTTCATTTAGTGGATCTGAACTTACATAGTTTGGACAGTGTTTAGATCTACCTCCTTAGTTCTGACATCCATTGACATACCTCAGGTCTCACAATGAGATCCCATTTTGATGACAGCAGATCTTGCAGCAAGTCAGATGCATTATTAACAACAAGCAGCTTGATAATTGCTAGCGTGATCACAGCGTTTCAACAGATGTTTATTGCTACTAGCTGCTGACTCAACTTTCCAGGCTCTCTGAGTTTGTGACATGCTCAGACTTTGGAAGTCACCTAGCAAATGTCCATTGTAGAAACACTGTATAGTGGTTTTTGTAAATGTAGCATTGTATTCCAAAGTGTTCAGAAAACATAAGCTTCTGGTGAGCTCCCTGCATTCTGTTTTCAGCTTGTGTGAATCATACTTGCCGTTAAAAGCCCAACAGAAAACTCTAGTCTGGTTCATTTAGTGCAAACTAGGTGCACTGAATGCCTGTCTGCTTCCTAGCAAGGTTACTTGTATAATACAATGCCTGGTGCAGCTGTTGCTGTCTGGAATGGAAGGGAGAAACTGTAAAGAGCAGAGGCAGGTTTTGCAATTGCTATTCAGAAAGTCAAGAAGAGTCATCTCTGCTTCGTACCAGTGGTGTTTAGGAATCCATGAACAGCATTTGCCTAACAAAAATGCTCAACTGCTCATCCTAGGAGAGGACCTACATTTGAATGATCAGCTGAATACAGTAACCTCCCATAGGTTGCTGCAGCAAGCAGGAGAAAAGCTCAGTGCTGCTGAAGCTCAGACACCAATCCTCGAACCAGTCAGAGAAACGTCAAACTCCTCTGACCTCTGTGTATCTGGGATTGATATGTTAGTTTCATCCGAGCAGAGTAGATGGGCCTACCAGCCTATCAATATCAGAAAGTGATACTGATCTTTGGAAAATGGCCATAGTCTCTTGATGATAGCATGCCTGCTAAGCATGTGTACTATGTAAGTGGTGGTTAGCTGGCTAGAATGGGAGTAGTAGACAAGAAATCACCATGGACTACCATTCTGGTAAGAGAAGCATGCTTTAGTTAAGAAGAAAAGAAGTTTACTAGCATAGCTGCGTGGTTTGTGCAGGCTTACACTACCAGCTGGTCTGTCCCAATGACTTGACAATCATAATGTGGATATATGTGGAAACATGTATTGAAACTGCAGTTAATGTCTGTTGTTTGTCTATTGCTGTTTATTTTTTGGTTTTGTTGGTTTTTTTGTTTGTTTGGTGGGTTTTTTTGCTATTCTTGAACGTTACTCTCTAGAACAAAAATGCTAGGCGTGCTGTGTTTTCAATGTGACAGTTTTCTCTAGGGAGACCTTTCAGATACAAACAGGTGTTAGGTAGGACTTAATGTACTACTCAGGTGTAATTTCAGGCTTAGAGAAAATTACTGAAATTCCTTGTAAATTATGGCATAGTTAGAGCTAGAAAAACTGTATTAAGGCATTCTGTGCCTATTACATATTATTTGCTATCCCAAAGGAGGCAACTGTTGTTACTACCTTCTTAAGGGCAATTTTAAGCTTAAATATCTAAGGTACAGGTGTTCCATTTGTAACAGACCCAGAAGAATCAGGGTGGGGTGTTGGGTGTTTTTTTTTTGTACTAGAACTATAAAACTGTAAAGAATAAAAATGTTATTACTGGAAAACTGTTCTGCTTTTCAAGCTGCAATAGCTAAAGCTAAAAATACTGATAGTTCAGAGCTCTAGAACTGTTGTGTAACTTTATTTTAAAGTTTTATTCTGGCTCAGGTGATGTGTGTATGTCTATCAATTGCTGTTGTATTGAATACTTGAAGCCATTGTTTCAGTAGGATATTTTTCAAAAATTGCTGTATTGGTTAAGGCTTTGAGATACGCAGTTACAGTAATTCATAAAGCTTAAAATTTCTGTATAGGCTATAGGTATATCTATTCCACTTTTAATATTTGAAAAAATGAATTTTAAGTGTCACTGCAAATGATCTTTCTGTGAAACGTCTTGGATATATCAGGGGACATTTAGCCACAAAAACATGGTCTGGTGTACAAAGTTATTCCTGTTGTAACTCTTGCATTCATTAATACATAACTTTCATTTTTTTTTCCAGGGTGCTGATGTTCCACAGAAACAGCAAATAAATAATGCTGAAACTTACTTTGAAAATGCAAAGGTAGAATGTGCAGTGCAAGCTTGTCCTGAACTGTTACGAAAAGGTAACACTTTTTTTTCCACTTTTTTCGATAGCTAAGAAATTTTAACTTTTTAAAATGTAAAAGTGTGTAAGTAAATGCTCTAATGTAACTGATGCCACAGAATGTGGAACAGGAAAGGGTAATCCAGAGTTAATATTTTACAAAGGAAAAATACATGCTATAAAATGAAAACTGAAACTCGGCTGGTGAAAATACTTTGTATCTCCTGTAAAATTCAGTGCCATATAAATTCAAGATCAGCTAGGGCAGGGAGTAACTTCTGCCTGCTTCTTTAGTGTTAGGTAGATTCTGGAGCTAATTCACTATCCAAAAACTAGTTTGTGACAAAATCATTTTGGCACTGCTTCTTAGTAAAATAGCAAATTGTAGTTATGAAACTACTTGAAAGCATTGGATTCATATCTTTAATTTGCTGAAGGAGGAAATGATTGAAATTAAATTGGAATAAAACTTCCTAATTTTAAAAGTGGTCTACTGAAAGAGAGAAGATACTGAAATCTGGCTGAAATCTTGGTCTGGGTGCTGAAGAGAGCATACTTCTCAGACAGTAAGAAAGAATGAACCTTTGGGCTTTTAATTCTGGAAGGTGGTTTTTTCCTCCCACAGTGAAAACAAGGCTCTGTGAAGCCCCATCATGACTTCAGCACTTCACATGTGTTCCTGTTTGTAGCCCAGTAGGTGATGCAGAGAGAGAATCCTGATGGGTTTGGGCCTTTTCTGCCCTGGGGGAAGAACTCTCACAGCCATGCCTACAGTATGCTACTGATACAGTCTGCTGTCATGACCTAGGGGGTAGATCTGAGGCATTTCTACTGAAAGATTAGATGTTAAAATCAGTGTACATCGTGTAATATGGCTAGGCCAGAAAATAAGGGTCTTCATACCTAATGTGCGTGGACAACTGTGACAGTGGTCAGTTCAAAATATTAAAATACTACTATACTTGGTGTTATATTTTTGCAAAGAAAGGCAGAGTAGTGGAGCTTTTATCATGTTGCGGTTAAATAGGAGATCTTGAAATGGCAAACTCTGTTACCGAAGTTGCTTTTAACAGAACCTTACCAAGGTGCATTAGTTTCCATGAAAGCAACATCAGCACTTCAAACCAGCTGTTTGCTAGATCTGATGTGAAAAACCACACATATCTTGGATTTAAATGGAAGGAAGGCTCTAAAGTAGGGTCAGTAATTTGTCTAGAACCGAAAGATCGTAAGTAAAATGTAAGAGCATACCCTAACATGGCAGTTTCACCTTTTTAGACTTTGAGTCAATGTTTCCCGAAGTGAATGCCAACCATTTAACGGTATTGACTGTCACCCAGAAGACTAAAAATGATATGACTGTATGGAGTCAAGAAGTGGAGGATGAGAGAGAAATGCTGTTAGAAAATGTAAGTAGCTGACAGTAGCATGACTTTTATTTGTAGATGAATCTTCTGTGAACGATGTATTTTGGTCTATTTCAAGCTCTGGTACTAATATACCGTATTACTTTTTAGAGTATTTTTGAGCTAATCCTGTGTTCTCTTGCTGATAACATGGCAGAGATAACATTTTTCCAGCTTTGTAGCTTTTTGACTACTCTACATGAAATGTCTCATAGAACTGTTAAATTCTTTATAGTGAGGTGAGTCAAAAGTATTCTAAAAGGTTGTAAAATGCTACAGAAAATTAATAAAGATTCTTGATTGTTGGTCTGTTGCAGTTAAAGGGCAGCAACTATTTTCTCACCTGATTTCAGCTTTAGTACAATGCATTTTATAGAATTTCACTGTTCTCTTTGTTTTTCTGTGATGTAACTGATACTCCAGTACAGAGTCTGTTGATGAGTGCTTCCTGAGTTGTAAAAAGTGGTTGCTCTGTTTTGTTTCTTGTTGGTGGGGGTTTTTTTCCATTCTGATAACTTGTTGTATTTATTACATTTTAACTATCCTCATGAACTTTGTCTTCTTGCTCTGTTGCCACTAGAGGTCTCACTGAAAATTGCTTTATTTCACATTCTTCAGATTTTTGTGTGTGTACTCCAGCAGGTGTCAGTGTTCACCACCGCTGGCATTATTTTCTTAGCACCTCCAAGTACAACGTTTCTCTATATTATTTGTTATATTTTTTCCTAAAACTAGTAAAAATTATCTCATTGGATTTTCATCTGTATTGTAATGGTTGTATTTATGTTTGAAAATAGTCTGGTAATGTCGTTTTCAATCCTGTAAATTGCAGATGTGACCTGTGTAAAGCAGTATAAGGGTTACCACAAAAAAGGAAGAAGCAGTCTGAAGGATCAACATAAAGATTACACACAAATTAAAATTCCCTTCATTTTAGTGTGTTCTTCTCTTTGAATTATTTATGGTCTGTTGGTCTTCGGCATTGTAATCTGGTCTAATTATATGTTAATTGGCATCTTTCTTCCTTGTGCACCTCCCTGTCAAGTCTAATATAGTCATTGTAGGGGTGTTAGGATGTTGGATGTAACCTCCCGGCCTAAAGGTTACTAACAGCAAATTCACAAGAAAATGGTCTGTTTGTTTGCTTCATAGATGGTTAGAAGTAACCTTAAAAATACTAATTTAGTGTGAGAGGCTTGTTCTAAAGTAATGAGAGTTATGTACAGTCAAACCTAAACGTTTACAGTAGTGAATCTGAAATGTTGATTAACCTCACCCTAAGTGATTGCTGAGGGGTTGTTACAGCACTGGATCGAAAGAGGTACTGTGTCAGAAATGTGGTACCTAAAATGCTGTCTTCAGATGGCTTGCTTATATTTGTGACTTAAATTACAGTTGAAACATACTTGATCATGAGAACCGTCAAACCTCAAAATACAAAACAGATCAATGTAAAGGATAAACTTCCCTTGTTTCGGACCATTAAGGGACTGAAGCTGGGTGACTATAATACTTCTATAAATTTGAAACCTTGAGCTGCTACGGCACTAATTACAGAGAACAGTCCCATTTTTATAACTGAATTTACATTCAAAGTATTATATTTACTCTGAAATTAGAAATATTTCTGTTTTATGAGACTAGGGAATTTCTTTCATGTTTTGAGGCAGCTATGTGAATTCTGTTTGTGCTTAACTATACATCAGTGTATTCAGCTGTTTAGATTTTAACACTTGGACCTGGGTTTCTTGGACAGTATGGGTGGTTTTAGAACCATCGCATGTCTCGAGTTTTGTGGGTTTTTTCCTCACTCACCTTTGCTGGCTTCTTCAGAAGTTTTATATGGGCCCCTGCTGGCCCTCATAACATGGGTCAAAAGCTGCTGGTGTAGGTGATGAAAAGCTCATAGCTGAAATCTCCTGTTCTTGCTGATTTATCTGTGGAAAAAGATGTGCTATATAATCTGTAGCTCATGTAATTATTTTGTGCCCTGTGTTGTGATGTCAGAATACAGGAGCACAACTTTAAATCTACCTGGTAGAATTTTCTTCTGAGAAACAGGTAACTGCAACTCAACACCAAAGATTAAAAAAACCTCAACCCCTCCCCCTCTTAAGTTCTCAAATTAAAGTTACATTTAAAGAATCTACGCTTTTGTAGGAATCTTTTCAGAAGAGAGAGGCTTTTGATGACACATTACAGAACAGGGAACTTCTTGGCACGTTGCTTACTTGAAAATACTATTTTTCAGAAACATCAGCTGATGTTGTCCAGGGTAATTGAAACATGACTTACAACTTTGATTGTCAAATAGTGGGAGAGTTTGAAATAATCATTCATCCTGACCGCCAGTTCAAGGGCTTATGGAACTGTTTGCTATTATGATATAAAACTAAACACACTTTAAAATCATTTGCAGTTAAACATTTGTAGTGCAGGAGGAACTCCATAATACTGTCCTGTTGGCTGTGATAAGACCTTACAGCAAAACTATGTTTTTTGTATATTTATAAAAATATATTTAATGCTACATTTAGTGTCAAATTTGTGGAGTTTAGGTGAGATCTGTAAACTCGTGGAAATAACACAGAAATACCTGAAGTAATGGTTGACTTCTTAAAGAGGATAACAGGTATGACTGCAGTCTGCATGAATAATCAAAGAAATGACATTATTCCTTGTGCAAGCTGTTAATCCATTACTGACTGACACAAGGAACACTTTTAAATCTCATATGATTGGAGTAGTCTAATGTATGCCATTAATTCTAATCCTGTTAATATTATTAATGTTGTTATTGAAAGTATGCTGAATTTCTCATTTATTAGTAGAGGCCAAAAGAAATCTGTGCTTGTTCATTTTCAAAATATTTTGTATGTTATATATATCCACACATTAGAACAAAAATCTCATTTGATATCCTTCTTTCCTTTTATTTTCTTTAAGTTCATTAATGGTGCCAAGGAAATCTGCTATGCAATCTGTTCTGAAGGCTATTGGGCTGACTTCATTGATCCATCCTCAGGACTGGCCGTAAGTTCTGTGCTGCGTGGAATGTGCAATGGATGCTGCTGTGTCCTAACTAGCAGTGGTATATGTATTCTTCTGTATGGGTTAAATTCAACATTTTTGTATTGCCCAAAAGCTGTTACCATAGGGTAACTCCTTTTGTAAAATAAGATAGGATAGTAACCCTCAGCCAGTTTCCATACTGTGTCAGCTGTCATTGCTGTTGGCCAGTGGGAGAACATTGTTCAGCAATGAAGTTGAATTTTGGACAACTGTGGAAGTTTTATGTCAGAAGTTCTTGGTCGCTGCTGAATAGGCTGGTTATGCCCTCCCAAGGTAACTTTGTGGTCCTGACACCTATTTGTATAGATGGAGGGGTTTAAAAAGTCTCTTTGCACTAGTCAACAATATCTTTGTTACGTAGAAAATATGAATAGCTTGTTCCTGTTAAACAATGTTGGTATTCATTATCAGATGACACCAGTTCTCTGGAGGAGCTGACAGTTTCGTACCAAGACATCTGTGAAACATAAAGTCTTAAAACTTACAAGAGAGAATTGAGAAGTATGCTCATGCTCTGATAGAAGCTATGTATTTATGTCTGAGAACTGTTAAAACCATATCACGGTTGATCATAATCATGACAAAGCTCAGTTTAGTGGGTTTTTATTTAAAAACATGGTGAAAGGCAGTGATTTATTGTGTCAGCAGAGGCAAATAGGTTTAACACGGGATGTTTATAAGGTGAACGGGCAGTTAAAGGTATGTATGGGTGTTAAAAGCTTCCCAGACATTAAAGGCATAGTTATGGGTTGATGAAGGTAGGGTTCTGTATTTGGGCTCCAATTCAGTAGTAACATCCTTACGGATAACCCGTTCATCAGGAGTAGGCTTTTGGGCGGGAGATTCCTCCTGAGATAAAGCAGCTGTAATACCTGTTTCCAATTTACCCACATTTTTGCTCCTCAAAGCATCTTTCTTTATAGGGGCTCATTGAAAAGGTGCATGTCTTATTCTTGCTATTTCACAGAAGGGTTCTATCCTTAATGCCTGTAGAAGTAGGAGAACCTTTCTGAAGCACTTGAGGGTTTTTTTGTATGTATGATTGATTAGACATTCGAACACACTGAAACGCCTTCAGCGCTCTGTCAGTGACGAAGGGAAATCTTTAAATACAGGGTACCGGTATAACCAGAGGTGGTCAGCTTGGCTTTCTGTGTAGATTTCATAAATAAAACTTTCTCCAACAGATGTAACTGGTACTTCTGGGTATAGGTTTTGTTTTAAGAAGGGGTACTTCTGACACTTTAAATGTTCTTGGAAACATTCACATGAAAAATTCTCTTTTTTTCTTTTTCCACCTAGTTTTTTGGACCTTACACAAACAACACTTTGTTTGAAACAGATGAACGCTACCGCCACTTGGGATTTTCTGTTGATGATCTTGGCTGCTGCAAAGTTATTCGTCACAACATCTGGGGTACTCATGTGGTTGTAGGAAGTATTTTCACTAATGCTGAACCTGACAGCCCCATCATGAGACAACTAAGTGGAAACTAGCAGTCATCAGGGTTTCGCAAGTTCTTATGACCTTTGCATTCTTTTACTTGACGATTCTCTCTAAGCATTGTCAGGAAATGCCACACTTTAAAGTATTCTTAGATAATAAAGTAGCTGTTATTTATTTTTGTGAATGTGTTCGCCACATGTGACTTCGAATATTAATTGACAGCATTCAGATACTTTTATGTGCCACATGAATTTTAAACTGTGAGTTTCCTTCATCTTGAACGAATTTAAACATACATGTACATAGCTATCTGCATATCCTTTGTAATATTCTCTTACAAGCCAAACTTCTTAACCATTTTGTCTTTCAGTGTCTAACAAATCTGTGCTCTTTAATATTAAAAATCCTGATGCCACTGAAGTTTCTTAGGAATTTTGCCACTTAGTGAAATAAGTGGCAAAAAAAGTGTATAAGTAAATACTTATACTAAAGTGAATAAGTAATAACATTTTTCTCGCAGAATGTAGAACTTAATAAAAACCACAGAAGTTAATGCTGGACTAATCACTCATTTGCTGTTCTAAAATGAGAATAATGAGACAAGTTTTCAGTGGTCACAACTACAAATAATACTTCAGTGGGGAAGTGTTCACTCTACTGCTACATCCAGAGACACAGTAATGTAAGACTTTTTAGTCTTAAACTACTCTAGAATCTATCATCTCTTAAAGTTTTTTTGTCTTCATGTTGCTTGGGATTTTCTCAGTGTTAGCTAAATATATTTAATTAGTTCATATATGTAAATGTAATTTAAAGTTGCTTTTGTAACTTTCTTAGGTCATTAAATACATTGGGGGGGGAAGATAATAGGGCAACGCTTGGATATCATCATTGTTTTCCTGTACTTGGATGCAATTTACTCATCTCTGTGGAATTTTGAAACGCCTGTGCAAAAAGCAATTATGATCAATTATTGCAATTATGATCAATTATAAAAATATTTCAACAGGAAGGTTTCAGTAAACTAGTCTCTTCAGGTGTCATGAAAACAATCAGTTCAGTTGAAGTTACTGGAGGGAGAATAGTGAAGAAAATTGAAGGCACCTGAAATTCCACAGCTGTGTCAGCTGCCTCGCTACAGAGACTAAGGAACCAGATTTTAATCTCATCGCAGTCAGTTATCGGGGCCGTGTGTTAATGTACCACTGCAGTAGCCGTGCCAGTTCATGCAATAATGGAGTCCTTCAGTGTCTTGACTCAGCCAAAATTTAGTGCAACTTTTGTCTGGATAATGGCTGCACAAGATAATGATCTGAGAGGTTGAGCTTCCTTTCAGGAACCTAGGGATTTTAATCATTGTGTCTTTTTCCAGTGTTAATTATTACGGATTTAAAACTTGTTCTATGTTTGTATATGACTTCTATTCCCTACTCAGGGTCTAAGCCAGTTATCACCAAAGTCTTTCCCCATCCCCCCACCACCCCCCTTTAATGGCTTTAGAACCAGATCCTTTACCAAGTGCCTGCATCCGTCCTTGTTAATGATTGCTGCAAGGCTGTAACTTTGCTGGATCACAGAGGTGGAAGTGAGGAACACTTTCCACTGGAGAAGTGAGTGCTATCCACCCTAAATTCACTCACTAAGCCAGCAGTTAAGAGGTTATCTTGCTCACCTACCGTCATTGTCATCGCTGTTGGCTCTAGCCTGCGCACATTCCAAGGCTGAAGGGTATGGCTGTTGAGGCAGGATTTATTTATCTCTTTGTCGTGGAATTTGTGCTGCATTTCCAGAGCCCAAGTTCTTGACCTCCTCTCTACTGTCCAAGAAAGCTGTATTACTTTGAAGTCTTCTATTGATTTTTTTTTTTCATTCTCACCCAGAGGATTAAAAAAGCTTGAGAAGCTGCCATGTGTCATGTCTGTTTGCAAAATACAATCACTTTGCAGAACGCAAATTAGCTCATTTGTTACAAGAGGGTTAGTATCTCGCCGGACAGTAGAGTATACTGCTGTGGAGAACTTGGGACAAATATTAGAAAAATAAATGCTGTGAAATGTTTCACATATATTTTAACTATCTTGATGCTATCTTCTCTTCAGATGACTTTGCTGTATTTGCCTTTCTGTTTGAGAAAGGGTGGGAGCTGTCAGGCAGCTATTCAAATTAAGCTTGGGATGCTAATTTTTGAGTTTGTGTCCTTTAAAGATTTGTCCTGTAAAGGACTTTTACAGTGGCTTTTCAAATGGCTTCAACCCAAGGCAAAAATCTCACTGAAAGTAGTGAGAGTTTTGCCTTGAGTTCACTAATACTGATGTTTTGTGCCAGAATTTGAGGGGAGGTATGATTTCCTGATATTTTTCTAAATGATGTTTTCTCATACATACTGATTCTCAAAAGAAGCTAGAACTGTTCCAGTTCTGTTTCCCTTACAGTACAGCTCTTCTGATGTATATTAATTAACTTGTGACTATGAAATAAAAGTTCTTGAATACAGTGTGATTAACTGTGCTTCTGATAATAAAAAACAAAACAAGGTTCAGTGTTACAAAATCATATTCCTTTCTAGGGTAAAGAAACAAACATGAGAAGAGCTAGTGTATGTAAGGTCACCTCTGCCTCCTCAGCTAAGATTACTCTTCTCTGGGAAGTACTATTTTTCTTAATTCAGGGAGGCTATTAATTGCTAAATGTTACTACTATTTTTTGCAATAAATTCTGTAAAAACTTATTTAAAGGGGTGGTGTTGAGCATCACGAGAGCAGTGCTATCTTTGTGCAGTTATATTTGCAGGCACATTAGTTTATGTGGAGATGATGCTTAAAATGATGCAAATCTAAATGTTATTTGTAGTAGTCAAAAGGCTGAAGAAATGTGATAGGTGAAATGTCTGTCATTTAGGTGCCCTGAGATGAGGAGCTGAGCTAAATGTCTTTCCACAGAATTCCTAGAGGTGAGGAGAAGAATTACAGAGTTTTTTCTCTCTTAAGATATCCTCGTACTGATCTTACATGAGCTGTTATCCTGGTGACGTTCTGTACTACCGTAGTCTTCCCAAACAGCTGCTGCCATCGCTGCTAAGGACAGTAGCAGTGACAGGATTTTATTGTAATTTACAAAAATAAATTTGAAACCAGGCTTAAAGGTTTAATAGGGATAAATAAGCAGAAGATACTCTTCCCAGCTGGGAAGAAGTGTTTGCCTGTCCTGTGGAAGATGGGAGCCCTCGCTGTGTGTCAGCTCGGTGAAGTAGGAAGGCGTTGCTTTGTGGGCTGCATTAGTGCAGGGAAATAATTATCTTGAGGTCTTCAGTGCAGTGATGGGGATCTTTCTCTTTCCACCTGAAGACTCCTAAAGTTTAGATTCAGTGATGATTTTTACCTGGACTCCGGTAGAAAGGTCAAAGTAGCAAGTACCAGAAAAACGTCTGGATTTGGTAAGGGGAAAGCTGATGTGGTTTTTGTGAAGCTGTGCTACAGTAAGAGCTAATTTTGTGAGAGCGGAGCTGTTACCTAAACAACAGGTAACGTGTCTGTGGTGGGTAGGACAGAGTAAGGTATTTTAATAGATGGGGGCCGCGTATGGAGGAGTCTCTGCCAAATCCTCTACTCAACCACTTTGGTGCAGTTCAGCGAACTCATTGATTTATTTATGACACATCCTGATGTAACAGTGCAGGTTTTAGAACTTACCTTTGCATTCAACTGTGCTTAACTTGTGAGAGAGCAAATAAACCAGTCTTTCCCTGATTCACCGAGTTAAAATTTAACACTCTGCAGTCTGTTGTGGGGAGGGAGCTAAAATACTGTCAGTGATGTAGAGCTGAAACAGAAGAGCAAAGTTACTGTGACTTGCCTCCTGTGCCCAGTTCTTTTAAAGCCTCTTTTTATTAAGAGTTGCTTCTTTTTTACTCAGCACCCTCAAAATTGTCATTCCCACTAATGTTCACTGCACGTACATTTACAGAGAACAGGAAAAACAAGCCAGGTAATCGAACAGCTCTCATTTAAAGAGCATAAACAGTGAGGAACTCTGTTCTCCTTCTGCTAGCAGCCACCTGGCTGGGAAAAAAAACTCTCGAAATAATCCAGAGGGTCAAAGGTATCTCTTGGAGGAGAGGGGCCCTTTTCTTTGACTGCCACCTTGGCTGCAGGCTTGTTGCCCTTCCTTGCTAATTGCGTTGTCATTCATCAAGAGGCGCTCTGGTTCATAAACCCGCAGGAAAGCAGGGCTGTAACGTTAGACAGCTCCAGGTAGCTGATGCAGAAAGGTGAGACCGCGGGACGTAAACTACTTTGTCACGGTAACGTACGTGAAACTTGGTCTGTGAGCTCGTCTTGCTCCAAAAGCTTCTGCGCAGGCGGGCTAAGCTAATTGCAGAAATCTGGATATACAGTGGGAAAATAAGAATTTGGAAGAACTCAGTGTGCGGAGCCTGCGTTGGTGCCGTTGCTCAAATAATTTGAAATAAGTATGGAGCGGCAAGATGGTTTGTGTGGTGCGAGACGTCAGAGCGTGCTTGCCGTGCTCTTTTTTTCCCCTCCGCTGCACCCGCAGACAGCCATGGAGCGGCTCTCCGCGCAGTTTGCCTGCTGGGCTGAAAGAAATGTGAAAGCTGCTGACTCAAAACACGTGTGGAATTGATTTTCATGGGTGCATGGTCTAAAATGCCCGGTAAATACAGATCAGGAGGTTATTGTTATGTTGTGATGCTCAGCGTGTGTATTTCTGAAGTCACGGTTCTCTCTGACTAGGTAACTTATTAAACCACCGTGCTATCGCTTAAATTAATTCCCTCCCTTGCTCTTGAGCGAATACTTGGTGGACACTGATAACAACCCCTGCATTTGATAGCAGGTGAATGCCAGGATGCCCTGGGAGCACCGCAGCAGAGATGTGGAAGGAGAGTGAACCGTGTCTATGTGAACTAACTGGGGAGAGCTGAAATGCCTCACTTAACCCCAAAGTGGAACATCCCAAATGTGGATATTTGTACATATTCATCTTTCTATCAAATTAGGGTGTTTTCACACAAAATTTTCCCAAATTTCTAATTTTTTTTTTCAGTTTTTCTAGTACAAAGCCAAAATCCATGCACAAGTACTGAAGTTCTCTCTGAAGAGCTGTCTGTACCATGTGTGTGTCAATATTTATGTTTTACTTGAGCTGTCCCTATGCACATAAAAGTTGTGCTCAGGAAAATGCCGTGGTTTAAGCTTCCCTTTTAAACAGCAGAATTTTACAGCGGTTTGTTAGGACCCGCTAGCAAATCATAGAGATAACCCAAGTTGCATTTTCATAGCTCGCGTCTCCACGTCCTTCGTGGCTCATGACAACGTCTTGCTGAGTAAACCCGGAGTGCGAACGCTCCCGCTGTTCTTGAGTTTGCTGACTCCTGTTGAAACCAAGGTATCCTCCTGTTATCACAGACCTGCGATTAGTTATTAACTCACTAGGACTGTAATGCAAAATACTGTAGCAGTGAATTATTTCCTAATGAAGACAAAGCAGAATTCATTAGCGCTGCTGCTCCAGGATCGGCTTGTGTGTCCTATCCGGGGGGGAAATACCCCTCTCTAGCATATATGCACAAGCTGGCTATATTGTTTTGTCTTTTAGTATCAATACTTCATTGAATGTCATTGTTCTGATTGGATGCAATTCTATGGGGTTGGGTTTTTTAGCTTGAAAAAGCATTGGATGGGAAGGACGCTTATAGGTAGGTGTGCTGTGAAAGGGAACGTGCTGCTTGGGCCAAAAAGTATTCTCCGCTCAGTTGGTGCGTCAGGAATGAGCGCTAAGGTTGGCCAGAATTTCCAGCAGAAGAAAGTAATTATGGATAAGATATTAATATATAGTAAAATTCCTGCAGTTTATTTTAAGGGATTACTTTTCCTCTTCGAGCATGCCTTCAGCAGGGCTAACTAATTTTAATTGCAATTAGAGTGATGACGTACTGAAGTTTACCCTGCTATTAAAGCCCTTGGCCAAAGAGCCTCCATCAGCCGAGCACTAATTGCTACCGAGCACTGCTGCTGATAGGACCTGGACTTTGGGTTTTTCAAGATCTTTGGGGGGCGCGGGTGGCTAGCTGTTTGAAATTATTTCATTAAAGCCAGCAGACCTGCTCTCATTTCCACCAAACAGAGGTACAGCTCATCGTACTTCAATGCATCAAGGAGGGTTGAACATTGCCGCGCGTGCTTGCTTTCAGCTTGCTGCTCCGTGCGGCTCAGTCGGAGCTTTTTGTGCCCTGAAGTTTTCGTGCAGGCTGGCACTCGCGTAAGGGAACTTTTCCATAAATCTGGAAGTCATCCAGGAGGTACATGCCCATATGCACACACGCACCCGAGGCTCGCAGCAGCTGCTTGATGACGACAGTAACAGCTTGTATCAGCCGCAAGAATAAGTTATGTGTTGGCTTTTTCATAGGATCCTGCTCTATTAGAATTCCCTTTGTTTCCAGGGGAATAACGGCATCTGACAGCCGCCGTTGTCAGCGACAGGTCTTTGCCAGGGGACGCATGCGGCACTGACAATCCGTACCGCTTAGATCTGTTTTAGAGATGCCAAGTGTGTTTTTGCCGTGTGAGGGCTTTCCGTGCCCCCGTAATACGTGGGGTCTAACCCTCTAGCCTGGTTGAGGCTGGTGCGTCTTAACCAGATGGCTGAGACTGAATCGCTCGCTCACGATCGCACCCTAAAAACGTTACACTCAAACACAAAAACTCTTAAAATAGCAAATTCTAGCAGCAGCTCAACGAAGCTGGATTTGCTGCAAGGCACTGAACAAACTCCCTCTCTAGTTTACCAGCACCCCCCTCCCTCAGCCGCCGGTTACTGGGGGAGGCAGGGTTTTGGGGTGGGGGAAATTGGGGCTCAACGCCCTGCGGCTGGTCCCCCCCAGCCCTGCCCGGCTTGTCCTCCTGCAGCTGAACTAATCCTGCCTCTTCCGAGAGGATTTGGTCGATGTTTGACGGGTAAGTTGTGTCCGTGAGATGGTCTCAGCCTCTCAGCTCCAAATACTGTGAAAATTATTTAAATAGAACTTAAACACTGGAGTGGAGCTGACGAGCTCAAGATAAATGTGGCTATTTACTTATTTTCCAGGGCTGCTTCGTTTACTTGCAGGAGTTATATCTATTTTAATTTTGTCCAGTGATCTTTGCTCGCTCTAATGGGGAGTGTTGTGTGGCACGTGTGTTTCAAATCCAGAAGTACATAAGATTTCAAGAATAGTGAGAAATAAAAGTTGGTGATGAATAGTAAGATGAGAAGCCCCAGAGGCGCAGAAGCAAAGTATATTTGTGTAGAGGTGTGGAAAAGAAAGTTAGTGTGTGAGGGGAGAGGGCAGGATCATTGCTGAGTTGGTACTTTGGGAGAGAGGAGAGAGAGACAGAAAAGTTTGGGATTTAGACAAAAGTGTAGACGTTAACATTAGTAATTTGTACTGGCAGGAATCCGAATAGGACTCGAAGGAAACCCAGGCATGAAACTCCATCCTGTTATTTATGAAAGTCATCCTGAGCAGCACATGACTTTCAGCCCGGAGATTTCCCTACAAGCCGACATCCTCCTGGTGTGTCCACGCAGTTCGGGTGACGGGACCCCCCGTTCCTGCCCCTTCTCCTCCTGCTGCTCCTCTGACCCCCACCAGCAACATGAAAGGTGACCACATCCTTCCTAAAACCGCTCAGCGGAGTTCTGCTTGTGCAGCAAGCTTTTCCCAGCATCTTGTCCCTTCCCACGTGGACGTGTCCCATTTAATGACCTCAATATTCCACAGCAACGGGAGCGAACGCAGGGCTGGCTCACCCGCGCGCGGGCTTTGGTCTTTGCAGCCCTCCAAGGCCACTGCTCTTCCAGCTAATCTCGTTAAAGACATGGGATCCACACATTTCCTGTTGCTTTTGCCAGGGTGGGGGTTTTTTGGTTTGGTTTGGTTTGTTTTAACCTGAACCCTCACTAATCACGACCTTCGTAGTTAGTTGACTATTTGGAAAACTATTCATTACGCCCTACGGTGTGGGCCGTAGTGTTTCACTACGGACTGTGCGTGTTTAGCAACGGTCTGCGACCCATTCCTCCTTCTCCATATACATGTTCTGTCCTCATTTTTCTGGAGACGTATATATATACACACACACGTATAGATGCATGGCAGATGCTGTATATAGATATGTGTGGTACTTACAGACAGATGGATAGAAGTGTGCCTGCCTGGCTCGTACACAAGTTGAGGTTTTACGTGCGTGCACAGAGTCACAGACTGAAAATCTGTCTCTGAGTGCAGGAATCCTTTATAAAGGAGGATTTTCACAAATAAGACTGATCGACCCGCCTCACTGGTACNACAGTGAGGACAAGAAAGAGGTGAGGTTATTTTTTCTCTTGACAAGTATCCTGCCATCGTCCGTTAAGGAAAGAAACCGTGGTCTCGCCTGGAGTAAAGCCAAGGGCTGGTGGTGGAGCTCTGAGCCCAGCACCCAAACCTGCAAATCCACATTAAAAAAATGGGACTAAATAACAGTTGCAAACTGACTGTAGCTTTTATCTTCCACGGACTGCTGCAGTGCCCTTAAAATAGTAGCCTTTCACCTTGGCAATGGCAATTCTTGCTTTAATGTTGGTTTTTTTTTCAGTAAGGCTCAGGCTGCTATTTCAGGAGCTGCACAAGCACAAAGGTCTCATCGGCGTGGAGGGAACCCTAACAGGATTATGAGACTGAAATTTCATGCAGCTGGGTGTTATGCTTCACCGAGAAAGTAATCTCTGCCGCTAAAATTGCAGCGTCCGGCAGATTGGAAAAGCTTTAAGACAAGCAAATGTAGTCTGAGGGCTGGACTTTGGGGAGGGGTTTGTTTCTAAAAGAGACACAGCGATATCCCATAGCCACTAAGTGATGGCTGGTAGAAAATGTTGGGAAATGAACTTCTTGGAATATACTTCCTCTGGAGAAAACTCAAAATTTTGGTTAGCGGGATGTTTTCAGGTGACAACCCATCATTTTGTTTGTGAAAAAGCCATGTACGGGCACACTACGCTGGCGAGTAGTGAAATGTTTATAACCATCAGTAAAGCTGGCCATCACCGGTTGCTTCTCAGCATAAAAACCTCTGTGAGGTTTTTGGGGTTTTTTGACAGCTTGGTGTCACTTGTCTTTGTTTTTCTGGTGTCGTCAGCCCTGTGTTGGCTTTGTTTGCGTTTATTGTGGATAGACTCTGTCATGTTGAAGACATCCATCCTGCTAGTTTTAGCCTAAGACTTGTAGGGTTGAGCTTCGTGTGATGAAATGTGTAAATGTTATATGCGTCTAAAAACCTGATCAAATCTTAAAAAAGGGATAGGAAACCTTTAACCCCATTAATACATATAAGTTGAAATAGATATATTTAATATGCTTTCAAATATATAAAGTCAGTGCTAAAGAAATGACGTTATTAGATCAGCCTTGGCAATGGGTGGCCGATGGTTGGCTAAGGAGGAATCTAAGTGGACTTTGGGATTCATCTCAAGGGGAATCCCACCCAGAGACAAGCAAAAGAAATTGGCACAAGAACCGATCAAATGATCTAATGAGGTTGGCATCGCAAAGCATATATTAGCGAGATGCAAGAAAAATTGGAAGCTCCTTTTGACATGCAGCAGGAAGCGTAATGCTGTGGGGTGTGCAAGGGCTTTGATTCGGAGGGTCGGTTCCCATCTTGGTTTTTTAAATCTGACTTTGGGCATCAAACCATTTCCAAGGTTTGCACCTTCAGAGCATGAGAGTTAACGTACGCTTGCCATTGATTCTTTAATAGAATGTATTTTAAGTTCATTTTCCATTTCTTTTCCCTCTAGCTACTTACAGATATGGTGATACCATTTGCCAGAATCGGAGTTCAACCTGTTGGCAGTTTCTGGGTGGAAGGAGCGAGTCGTGATGCTTCACCGGGAATCTCTGGGAACCTCCAGGCATCCGTGAGACACTTGGGGCATCCCGTTTGCCTGTTGAGGTGTGTGTGTGGGAACGCTCTCAAAGCTTTGTCCTGCCAGTTAGCCCAGTCTGGGGTTTGTGGAACTGTGCTGGATTTTGGCCGGCAATGGAGAAGAGGTTCTTGGGGAAGAGGGTTCGTAATTACAGCTGCTGCGATCGGGAGGTTCAGCATCGCTTTGGCTGCCTCGGTGCTGGGTGGGTTTTGCGTAAACTGGGCTGCGGAAAGCTGTGCTGGGCTGCTTGGTAACTTGCCCGAGGAAGCGGGTGAAGGCTGCGTCTAGCGTTGTGGGAGGGGAGGAAAAGAGCTGCGCAATCCAGTTGCATTTTGCCTTTGCTGACAACGAATTCAGCTGCTTCGCAGAAGTGAAAGGAAAGCGTTTGTGAAGTAACGTCTGCCGCCAGCTCACCGCGCTGTAATGCCAAATACCAGTAATCGAGCGGTGAGCTAGAGAGGGCTGCGTGTCCCGAGGGGGACCCCATCCCCAGCAGCCACTGGTGGTTCCAGAGGCACCTCTGGGACGGGGCTCACCACGTCCCGTACCTCAAGGCACGGCTGTGAGCCAGGGGTGCCCCAAAGGCCGAACCTCCAGAGCAAAACTCACGTTGGGACGAAGGGGAAGTTCAGGAGCTGTGAGTGGCTGTGTTGCGGGTTTACTGCGCTACTGTAAAACGCATTTATTCCACTTAAAGATGTGGGAACTGGGGCTGTTAATGGACCTTACCTCTAAGGCACCATCACATTTTTTCATTACTAAGAGAAAACTGTTGACATCTCGACGTGACACCCCCACACCCCCCCCCAAAGGCTCCTCCTGACGCTTTGGGCACGGAGCGTTGATTGCGCAGCGTACTCTCCAGCCAGTACGGCTTCCCTCTTATTGTACCCTTGCAGACACGGATCTGCTGGGGTTTGCCCTTGCTGTATCTTCACCTTCTGCAGCCGGGGCAGCCTCGGCTCAGCCTTTCCCCACCGCTGAAGCGGTTGCTGAGCTGGAACAGCCTTTATCAGAAGTCAGGGAAAACAAGTAAATTCCCTTCTGTGCTCATGGCACGAGGGAATATCCCCTACTACAGCTATATTCTTTTGTATCTTTAATTTATGTATCTCTTTTTT
>VXBL01006865.1:40363-68700 GCA_013400195.1 Aramus guarauna
GCCTTTCCCTATAAAACACACCCCCCCAAAAAAAAAAAAAAAAAAATCACTTCAGAGCACAAGCACACCGGAACTTGATAAAGCGCGAGTTACCTTGGAGCACGAGGAGCCAAAAATGAGCTCATAAAAGAACAGTTGATGATGATAGTGGTGTTCTTTTCAAAAAATGAGCAAACAAATAAAATGATTTAAAAGTTTGGTTTAACTTTAAAACAAGTCCACGGATACCCTGCTTTTATTACTGACCCTGCAAAACAAAGCTGATTCTCTTTCAATAATGATGCAAAACATTATACATATATATATATTTATGATAATTTATATATTACAGGCTTACCTACTTGCAAAACGACCATTTTACCTGGCAATATCAGTATTAGAGAACCTTTGAAACACTTTAGATCTTACTCCACATACAAAAATAAATATTGCATACATGATTTCCGAGCAAAACAAGTGACACAGGTCACCAAAACACAGCTGTAGCTACTAACAGTCCACGCTCCGGCGTGGGAGCGCATTAAATAAAATAACAGCAGCTATTCAGGATGAATTCTCTCATGCTGGAGGACTGGGTGCCAAAACCTGAAAAAGCCCCAAACTACCAGGAGGCTGTTGGCTCGGCCGGCAGCAGCATCCCAAGCGCGGATCCCAGCCGCGCTCCGTACGCCTTCCTCCTCGAGAGAGGGTCGGGGACCGCGCGGCCCCCTCCTCATCCCGCTCCAGCAACGGGGATTTCAGAGGGTTTTTCTGGTTCCGTTCACAAACCAGAGCGATTCCCCGCACATCCCAGCGCGCGTTGTTGTTCGTGCTGCGGGTGGACAACCTCGGAGGAAGCATCTGCGCGCAACGCTGGCCTGACGCAAGCTGCTGCCGCTCCGCTGACCTCAGCCCTTCCAGCTACGGCTGCCCAGCTACAAAACCCGAGAGGAGGCGATGCGGGGAGACGGCAAGATGTGCTAGTATGTACCTATGGCCTCGAAACAGGTTAAGGAGACGCCAGAGTTAGTGCTGCAACAAATTGTACTAAGTTTCGAATGTGTAAGTGATGATAACAGGAGCTGGCAGTGATATAGCACTTTTAAATAACATTTCTTCACCGAGAAAAGACAGGCTTTAAGAAAAGTGTACGTATCAGTCTCAGCCACGGATTCCGGGAACATTTGGAATGAGTTTCTTCCGAAAAGAGTGGAGAAACGTGATGGGTTCACCCCCTTCCGATGCGTCGACACCCCAGGCTCACTAGTTCATCGCTGCCAAAAGATACGGAGGAAACCCAGCGTTTCTGAGGCAGCTCCGTAGGGAGAGGTTGAACGTTTGCGCAGATGATGTCACCCAGCTCAGCTGTCCGGACCCGCCACGCGTGGCAGCTGTGACATCAGCCCCAGCCAGAGACACGCCGTTGTCAGCAGGACGGGATGTGAAAGTCTCTGTGTTTTGTTGAGGGGGGAGAGGGTTGTAAATACGGCGTCTGTTGTGTTCCTCGGTAGCGGCAAGTTGCAGATGCTCCCTTCGCAGCAGGAGGTGCAGATCTGAAAAAAAACGGGTTGTGACTTGGTTATCTGAAAAATACCAACACCACTGAATGAAGACGCAGGGAAAATAGTATGACATTTGCACAGGAGCACAGTGGCAAGCCAGATTTGTTTCTTCCTTTTTTTTCTTTTCTTTTTTTTTCCCCCCTTCTTTAAAAAAAATCCATCTACTTGGAGAACAATGTCACCTGCAGAGTAACAACACACTGGCCGGTGCAAGGAGGACGCCTCCGTTTCAGAGAGGTTATTTTCCTTTCTACCCCAAACCAGTAAACTGATGAAACCCAGTGCTGGCTGGCTGAAGTAGAGCTCACAAGCCAGAACTTGCAGAAACCAGTATTTACTGAGACGGGTTTGTGCTGCCCGTCACCGAGCACTGGAGGGACAGTCGGCGAGCATCCGCAGAGGGGACCGAACGCGGAGCGGCTCCGCAGGCGAATCCCTCAGGGAGCGGTTTGCTCCCCTGAGCTGCTGGCAGGAGAGTTATTTAAAGAGATTAATCTTTTGTTCTGTGAGAGGTTATTCTTTTGTTTCTGTAACAAATGGAAATGAGCTCGTTAAGAAGCGAAACGTCATTTTTGACCATGCTGATCTACCCACTGAACCAGTCGGACTTCTGGCGGAGGCCAGAAGGATTCTGCCCAGTTTTCGTACGAGAAAAAGCCCATTTTTATCCTATACCTTGTATTCTTCGTGCTTTACGTATGTGCAACCCGTAGACAGACAGTCCTCTAATGGTACACAGCGTTTGGTGACAGACACACTCTCTCCAGTAGCTTTCATCATGTGTTGGCTGAAACAGTATCTCGTACCTAGAAAGACAGAAAAATGTGTTTACTTGTCAAATCCAAGTTTTGCGATAGTCTACAATAGGAAGAAATAGGAAAGAGCTCTTTTTATTTTTTTTTTCAATCTTGATGTGTTTGTTGCGATACAGAACTGTCACTGCATAGCCAGCCCCGCAGCCCAAGCTCTGGTGCCAACCCCAGGTTTCAGAGCTCTCTGGAACAAGGAGATTTGTTCCCAATACCACCGTGGGACTCCACGGCACAAAGAACCGTACACTGGGTAAGCAGGTTATGGAGGGAGGTTCAGGTAAACCCCCCAGATCTGGGGCTCTGTTACTTTTATAGCAATTGCCTTGAAAAGAAGAAAACATTCACAATACTTGTTTATGTCTGAAGCTAACTTTCATTTAGGTTTAATTTTATGTCTGAAGCTAACTTTCATTTGTATAGGTTTAATTTTTTTCCAGCTTCATGCACAACCACTAGCTCTGTGGAATTACCGAAAGCACTGCACACTCGAGACACCTTTCCCTATATCCTGAGAGCCCGTTGTCCTCGCTGCTCACGCTCCCATCCCGGCTCTCCCACACCTCCTGCACAACCCACAGAAGATCCTTCACCCTCTCTGTCCCTCCACTTCATCATCTATAAAATAATGCCAAAATACCGACAGAACATTTGCAAGGATTTACGTATTTCTCGGTTCACCAGTCTTTGGGAAAAGCACCATGAAATGAACTGTGTTCCCGGTATTCCCGTCGCATTTTCTGCACGCTTCTCCTGTGGGGTCCCTCATCCCCAAGGGAGACCATCCTCCTCCTCCTCCTCCTCCTCCTCTTCCTTTTTTAAGCTACTTCTCTAGGGACGCTTGTAACAGGCACAGAAAATTCCAGGCAGAATGACTGAGAAATGCTGGGGTCATCCTCAGGCTTAAAGGAATTTGGGTTTGTTTCACGCTTTAGTCATCAGAGGGACGTTGAAGGTGCTGTTCCCCTTCCCAGCACTCCAAGATGAAAACACTGGATTTTTCAACACAGGAAACATGCCGTTATGTATTTCTTCTCTAAATTATACCTTTCTTCTTATTAATCAACCTTATTATTAATAAAATTGTTGCTTTCACAAGGGGAAAACAAGGCATGTAATTAATTGAAAGTGAACATTCCTGTTCAGCCCTCACCTCCGATGGGCAAAGCCCGGCATACTTCTCCTGGTTTAGGCATTCAGCAACAGCCGAGCCAGATTGCCGACTGACCGTGGTTTTCGTTAGGCAACAAAACCCCTCAGACATCTGCCATAGCTTTGACCTGCTCTTAACTCGAGTGCGATACCCACAGCGGACAGACTTCACTTACCACCGGAGGCTGGAGACGCTGGGTGTGCTGCCTTCCCGCAAACCGGCCGGAGCTGCGGCACGCGGCTTTTAACGCGGTTTCCAGGCTCTCCTGCCCCAAGGGGTGAAGCTCCAGTTTTACCCCAAGGGGAACACTCTCTGCACGGCGGCTTTGAGCTTCTCCCAGGACCTTGCCTGGAAGTGCCGTTCCCCAGCAAATCTGGGCACGCATCTCTGGAGCTTTATTTCTCCTGCTACGGCTCTGGCTGTGCAGCAGAGCTCACCCCTGACAGGTCCCAGATGGAACAAATAAAGCTTCTAGCACCCCATAACTCTTTTAAGGCTGTTTCATTCTTTCTTCCAAGTGTGTTTTTTAGAAAATATTGTGCAGTCATCTTGGAAAGACGTATTTTCCCCTGCACAGCATGCCTCTCCTCATGCAGGCATCGCTGATGGCTATCATCTCCTGCAAGGTAGGGCTGCAGCTACAGAGTAAGTCTACAACAAGCAACAAAATCCACTCACTCAGATTAATATTAACTTTTGCACTGCACTCTGGTCTGCCTCCCTTCTCAGAGCAGGCTGAGAGCAATGATGACAGGCACTATGAGAAGGCTCGGGCCAGAGAGCATCGGGAGAGCCCAGGGCAAAGCAGAGGTGGGGAACGTCACCACGGTGGGGTACATTGACTGCTCTGCAGGTAGGCAGGCTGCCTGCTGGAGGGATGGAAGATGGACTCCAAGGTGATCCCGTGAGGAACACAAAACACAAAAAAATTTAGCAAAAATAACAGAGAAATTGAGAGCGGTTCAAACAAGCAGCGTGAAAGTTGATGCTTCTAAGTCCAGCGGTGCCCAAGCCGGGCAGCGTGCCGTACGGCCACAGGGTGAGGGTGGGTCTTGGTGGTATTCTGTCAAAAAAGCATGGATTTATGTTTCCTAAATTTTGCAGTTCCAGAGTGTCTTTACAGGCACTTGAGAGCCAGGCTGATCGTGGTGTCCAGCAACACATTCCGCTACAAAAGCATTTGACAATGAGGTTGTTGCTCTGCGTGATAACTGGGGGGATTTTCAGGGCTGTTGATTTACATTGACCCCCGGCATGATAAGTGACACTGTCACCTCTTCTTTTGCATTCTTCCTTCCTCTGGTGGAACGCTCTTACAAAGACTGCATGACGTGCTTCAGCTACGAGGTATCTCCAAACACCTACATACAACAAACAGCCTCAGTCTCCACCTGCCAGGAGTGATGCTGACCTACGGCGGCATCACCCGACAGCTGAAACGCACGTTCTCCATGGGGTCAACCTCATGGGCATCCCCCTCTACCCTTAAAAGGAGCATGAACAAAGGAACCAGCTATTGAAAGCAGAAGTCACAGTGCGGACAGGCTAAGTGCAAGCAAAACCGCCCCGTACGTTGAGACCCAGCAAGGCCGGTATGTGTCTGCAGTAGGAGAAAATTGTCCTCTCTGCTTTAACCTGGGTAGAGGAACACTGAATCTGATATTTCAAAGGGCCCAGAGTCACGCGTTGACTTCTGAGAGCCCGTTTCCCAAACCGCAGCCTCTAACAGTGCTGGATCCTGCACTGGAACATCACCGTGGTGGTGGTGGTGGCCATCATTGAGGTGTCAGCCTGCCCACGGGCCATCCAAAAATAGAGTACTGGGAGTATTTTGAGTGCACTATTTCCATACAAATTAGATCGCTAACACCGTTTCTGCTTGAGCTGAAGCTAATAAATACCAGAAAACAAGGTTAATGCACAGCAGGAGGACTGCCTTCTAGGAAATGCTTTTTCCAATCTCTGTTCAATACAGTGACTCGTGGGTTTACTCTCCAATATAATGAATTTTGTTACACACAAAATGTGGTTCCCTTTAAGTCCTACTTTATAGTTAATTAAAATCTTGTGAATAGCATTCTACCTTAAAAAAAAAAAAAAAAAAAAAAGGCAAATACCAGGAGGGCGTTTTCTCTTTTTCTCCCACCACTTAACCCAAACAAACCAAGGGTTTGGGTCACTGCAGCGAGGGAGGCAACACCATGAGCGCACCCCTCTGACTGCCAGAGATAAGGTAATGACCCCAGCAGATAACCCAGCCCCCAGAGCACGCCTGCAGTCACGCCTCAAAGCTGAGGCTGCGTTTCTGCAGCTTCCTTACGCGAACTCAAAACCGCGTTTGAAAATTAAAGCAACAAAGGAACAAGCTGGCTTAGTAACAGCTTTCCGATGCAGAAGCGTATGAGATGCAAAGCTAAGAGATGCCAACGAAAACCGGCGGTGATGAAGCATCCCGAAGCAACAGCTGATTCCTGCAGAGTGGGGAGCAACGACATTGCCAGCTTCGCTTCCACTGCCACAGGATAAGGACAGAGCATTTAAGCCACAGTGCCCATCCTCTTTCCCCAATTCCCTGCTCATCTGAACCACAGCAACTGCTGACTCAGCAGTTACTCCTTCGTGGCCACCATCGCACCGGCAGCAAGGGGCTGGGGGTCCGTGCCGCGGGCAGAGCCGTGCTACAGCCCCAAGGCATCGCGGTGTCGGGGCAGTCTGGGCACCAGCAAGTCGTGCCTTGAGTAAAAAACATCATCGGTCCCTCCAGTTTAAGGAGAGAAGAGGTCCTCTGTGCTGAAGATTAGACTCCGATTTCCAGCTAGCCCCTTTGCATGGCTAAACCCCCACCCCCACTTCATGGACGTGCAGTGGGCGGTTGTACCGGCAGGCAGGAGGGCTGGGGGCCGTACGCAGCAGCTCTGGTCTGGACGAACACAGCTGATGAGTTACAGACCCACCAAAGCCTGGTTTTCCCTTCCCCTGAACACCCATTGAGTACTAACTTCGCTTTCCGGATGAGCGTATCTTTTTCGGCCCAGTTATTCCTGCTGGCTGTTACTCAAGGCAGACCTTGGAGTCGTGCCCCTCTCCTTGTGCAGCCATCTACAGGCAACGCTGTCCTCAGTCACCGAAATACCACCTGCTCCTGCCCAAACAGGGAGCGTCCGTGAACATCGGTCTCATCTGATGCCAGCCAGCCTGGGCTCTTTTATCCTTGTTGATGTCGTGCTGATTTGAGCTCAAAGGAAATAAAGCCTCAGACAGATAACGCGCTCTGACACAGGCTGCAAACACAGCTGGCTCGTCCCTGCAGTGCAGGTTATGGTCTTTCTCTTTCCAAAATAAATATTTTCGGAGGGCACTTGTAACGTCCCACAACAGAGCACAGACATTCTGGGTAGATGCTGATCAGCGCTGCCGAGCCTACAGAAAGCACCGGGGGAGCGATGAGCCCCGGCAGCATCCCTCCGCCCGCACCGCCCCGGATGCCTCCTGCCCGCACGTGGCTCCCACACCGGTGAGGACACAGCCCGCGCCCAACCCGTGTTCAGAGCTTCGTCAGAGGCTGTGCACAATCTTACTGCCCTGTGAGCATCTCAAAAAGAGAAGTGGTGAGGGAGCGGGAGATCTGGGGACCTCACTGATACCTGGAGCTGATATTTGGGTGCCTGTATCCCAAAGCCCTTGCTGAGCTGTTCCCAACTTCAGACTCCGATGGGAGTTATGAGCCCAAAATACTGAAAACACCTTGATGTCCGCTGAAAAGAGGCTGCCTCAGCCGCCCTGAAGCATGGGCTTGTGCCACCAGGGAGGGGAGCGAACAAAGCAAGAACCGGTCCCAAACACACCAGTAAGAGAAATACAACCCTTAATAAACGTCAGTCTGATTTAATGTCCAGCTGAGCCAGAGGAGTATGGGGAGTAGACGGAAAGTCCTAAACTTCACCCACCACAAAAGACAGAAAAGCTTAAAGGATTACTCGTATCGCTTACACATCTTTCTTGTCGAGGAGGCTGACAGGCGGGAGCAGCGATCACCAGCATCCGAGCGTGCGTAAGGAATAACGGGAGGCTCAGTGCCGTCCCCGCAGCGGGGACAGTGAGCGGTTGTTGTAAGGTGGGTTTAAATTAAATGCTAGCGTGCAGCTGGTTACCTCTTGGACAATAGACATCCGGAGCCCATCGGTTGCATTCGTAATTATCCGCTGCCTTTTCGCAGGTGAAACATTTAAATCCGTGAGGATACGGTGTGGCTGAAAGGAATAGACAATAGTCAGTTAAAATGAGCCAATTAATCCGATTCTACTGTGCTTTGCAGAGGCACACAGCAGCATTTGTTCTCTTTAGACATATCTTCCTACAAGCATACCTGTCAACTCCATCAAGTTGATCCTGATTTGTAAAAGCCCTGTCCCCAATAGCAATGCGGGCAAGGCACGTACAGATACGATCAGGACTCAGTTCAGCCGTGTTTGCCTTGCGAAAGTGCCCACTGCTGACTTCAAAGGGACTTAATGCCAGCAAGGAGTACTTATCCGCTGGGTATCAGAGCTCACATCCAATTCTGCTACTTTATCAGTGCTGATAACAAAATATCAGACGGATTAAAATACTTCTGGAAACTGTCCCACCGAAGAAACGAGCTACCCCTTCTGAAGGTAGGCTGATGTCCCCAAAGGAAAGGAAAATCAATTTGCTGAATCTCCACTTTTTAACTCCGTGCTAATTTATCTCGCCAAATGAAGAGCGTAACTTCTTAAGTGGTCTCCTGGCAGGGCTTCTGTAGCACATTCAATACATCTTCAAGATGCTGCCACCTTCTCAGAAGCCAACCGGCGAAGGGGGTCACGTTTATCTCCACGGGGCAAAGTAAGCTGAGCCTCTGCAGCCCCATGGGCCACATCTCACCTCTCCCTCCTCACCACATCCTCCCCTTGCCCACCTGCCCGGGCCAGACCCCATCCAGGCAGGAGAGGTGAAGCAAGAGGCACTCGCTGCTTGTTTGCACAGGCTCCTCTGGGTAAGGGCCAGCAAGTCACCTGGGAGCATCTCTGGTGGGGCTGGTGGTACCCCTCAAGGAACAGCTTGGGATGGGACAACACAACAGCACTAATTAAATTCACCCTTCTCACCCTGGACCCCTAGCAGGTCGTGGTTATGGCGTAGAAGAGGAATTTTTGTCTTGCTTGTACAGAATATAATGTTTTCAGCCAAATTCGGAAAGACAGTGAGTTTTTTGTAGGAACAGATGGCAGGCACAGCTCTCCTCTTCTAGAATTAAATAGAAGTTTGTATCATCTGATGAACTGAACAGACTAGTGAAAGGAGAGTCCATGGAAAATGTAAAAATGCATAACTTTGCATTGCTTCAGGGCGTTACTGAAATACAACCAGGAGCAGCTGGTGCCACAGCTGTGAACGGTTGCGTTTGGCCCGTGCTCACAGCTATCGATATGCTCGGGCAAACCAGGAGACCATGGGGCTTGGTCTTATGGCCAGAGAGATTATTGAGGAACAGAAAATGGTGAACAAGAAGCTCCTGACACACTCAGCAACTGCCTGTAACCCTATCTGTCCTTTAATCCCTTTGGGAAGCAACAGTCTGGGTTTATATCAACTCGTTTTGTGAGTACTGAGGGTATTTATTTAATCTTTGCTCGGCACTCAGCTCAACCCCAATGTTTCTGCTGCCTTAACACACGTTCGCCCTCGCCCTTACCCCCACGCCACGGCCAGTCGTGGCTTTGCAGCCCGCGCGAAGGTGGCTTACTGGAAGGGTGGAGGTAGACGATGTCCTTCACGGTGAAGTCCCTGGGCTGTGCAGCTGGCAGGCAGCTGGCCAGCAGGCTGAGCAGCAGCACCCATGCCGGTGTGGGCTGCGAGGCCATCGCCGGGCGAAGCCGTACTCATGCGGCGGCCGAAAATCCTCACCTGGGCAATAGCGGAGAACAGGGGTGAGTAGAGCAAACCCGCAAAGAGCCTGGCCACCGCCGTGGCCCCCAGCAACCCAACCTCACCAAAACCACGATGCTCCCGTGAACATTCAGCTGCCCTCCCGTGGTTACTTTGGCGCGGCTTCAGCCTGGGAAAAGGACTTGGGCAAACCCTCTCCCAGCTAGAGAGCTGCAAACAGGAGCCAAGGGGAAGGGAGGTCGAGTTTGTCCCTGTTTATAATTTAACCAGTTAGCAACTGGTTTTCAAAAACCTCAGTAGGACGCTAATAAAGTCATCACTGGTCTCTACCCAGACATCGAGCCACTGACCACAACTCTTTGAGTGCAACCATCCAGCCGATTCCTTATCCGCTGAGTGGTCCATCTGTCAAATCCATATCTCTCCATTTTAGAGACAAGGATGTTGTGCAGGACAGTGTCAAATGCTTTGTGCAAGTCCAGGTAGATGGTATCAGTCATTCTGCCTTTATCCACCGACGCTGTAACCCTGTTGTAGAAGGCCACCAAATTTGCCAGGCACCATTNGAAGACTGAGGCAAAAAATTTGCTGAGTTCCTCATCTTTCTCCATATCCTGGGTAACCAGGTCTCCTGTTTCCTTCTAGAGAGGGCCCATGTTTTCCCTGGTCTTCCTTGTATCACTAAGGTACCTACAGAAGCTTTTCTTGTTGTCCTTGACATCCCGGGCAAGATTTAATTCTATCAGGGCTTTGGCTTTCCTAACCTGATCCCTGGCTGCTCAGACAATTTCTCTGTGTTCTTCCCAGGCTACCTGCCCTTGCTTCCACCCTCTGTAGGCTTCCTTTTTGTGTTTGAGTTTGCCCAGGAGCTCCTTGTTCATGCATGCAGGCCTCCAGGCATTTTTGCCTGACTTCCTCTTTGTTGGGATGCATCGATCCTGAGTTTGGAGGAGGTGATCCCTGAATCCTAACCAGCTGTCTGGGGCCCCTCTTCCCTCCAGGGCTTTGTCCCATGGCACTCTACCAAGCGGGCCCCTGAAGAGGCTAAAGTCTGCTCTGCTCAAGTCCAGGGCAGTGAGCTTGCTGTGCACCCTCCTCGCTGCCCTGAGGATCTTGAACTCCACCATTCCGTGGTCGCTGCAGCCAAGGCTGCCCTTGAGCTTCACATTCCCCACCAGCCCCTGCTCGTTGGTGAGAACAAGGACCGGCATGGCACCACTCCTCGTTGGCTCCTCTATCACTTGGAGAAGGAAGTTATCGTCAATGCATTCCAAGAACCTCCTGGATTGCTTGTGCCCTGCTGTGAAGCTCCACATTACTTTCCACCTATCTCAGGAAAGGTGAGGAGCACCAGCTGCTGCAGGTTGTCTCTACCTTCGGCTCTCTGCTGTTAATAACATAAAGTGATTATTACATTTTCCTCTTCCGTGGTCCAAAGGCTCTTATTCCCTCTGTGACACTGTTGACAAACAATGCAGCATATTTTTCCCATGTCCCTGAATGAAGGGAACTAATTTCAGCAGAAAGAAATACCTGCTGCAGTACCACTCTTGAAGCCATCCCAAAACCAGCAGCTTTCAGGAGCACCCCAATCCCTGTACCCAGGCTGTGGGGAGCCATCCAGGAACACACAACGCTAATGCATTGTTAAATACACAGCTCATATTATTACAATTCCTTAAAAGTTATTAAAATGTGCCTTGAAAATCAAGCAGGACAGGAAAGCCCCGAGAGGACGTGGCTGCTGAGCCAGGCAGGAGCCGCCGATTTCCCCTGGCCACTGGCATCCATCCAGAACACACAGGGTTGGGTTTTTTCCACTCAGACTGACCAAAAGAACCGCACTACCCAGCTATTTCCTAAGCAACTTTGAAAGTGAGGTAGCTATTATTTAATAAATCAATGTTTTGGGGCTTTTTTTGTTGTTTTTTCAGGAAAGATGTTCCAGGGGCGGGGATGTAACCTTCCACCTCTGCCTCCAAATGTTTGTCTTGCAGTGGAGACCCACACAGGACCCACGGTGCAACTGTCGTTACCCTTGGCTCTTACCTGAAAACAGCTCTGTTACTGAAACACTGCGAAATCCATAAAAACAGTGCGGGGAAACAAATAACACACAACGCGGTGCATTAAACTTTGTTGTTTTAACTTTACGAAGGGGGAATTGCCAATTTCCATTGGTTTTACTCCACAGATGCCTATCAGCATCAGGGGAAAATGAAACCCTGATTAGAAGCAGAAAGGAAGTAGCACAACCTCTCCCAGCCACCAGAAAGACAAAAGAAACAGGACCGGCGGCTCTCTGTGGGGTCTGCAGGAAGAGCCCCCAGCAAAGCCAGCCGGAGCCCACCTCGGCGAGGTGAGTAGATTTAGGACTATTCACATTTCTGAGTTCCTCACGGCTAAAACCACACGGACCTGTGGCTGAGCTGGCCAAATGCTGACACCGTCCTGACGGTCCTGAGCTGAGGACAACAGGAGCCATCAGCCGCACAAGCAACGGCACCGAGTAGACACGTTCCAGTCCGGGAGCGTTTGCTTTTGAGGCACGTATCGGTAAGTAACACGAGTCACACGCGATGCTCAGCACGGGGAAACAAGATGTGTTTGGACTCCTGAGCTGAGTCTCTCCTTTCCTACACAAGAGGAGACCTGTCCATCACCGCACACACGGCAGCTTCACCAGAGCCACTCAACGGCAACCGCGTTTTCACACCTGGAGATTGCTTCACAGTCGTACTGTTAAGATAATGAAGGCTTGGAGGAGAGAGAGGGCTTTGGATTATTTTTTATCCCAAACCAAACAAGGCGGATTTAACAAGCGCTATTATTCATTTCAAGAAACCAGCAGTTTGCAGTGAAACTCTTTGTCAGCTCCCAGGGTCTCAGCAGCAATCCTGCCACACAGTACAAAATATTTAGGACCCCCATCCCAAAGAGAGGAGCTTTTCATAGCTCAAGGCCAACTCCCAACAGCAGCCTATGATTAACATGTGTTATCAGACGAGAACATGAGGGACAAATAGCAATACTCTAAGTTAAAACATAGCAAGATTAAAATAATGGCAAGAATTCCTCCCAGATATAACAAGAAAATAATCTGTTGAGTTTTCTCATCAAAATCACAAGAAGCACTTGTGTTTACAGGACTGATCGAAGTCTTCCGGTTGAGGACACCAGTTTTCCCTCTATCCTACACGGTCCCTTTCATGGGCCAAATCGCTTATTCAGCCAACCTCCAACTGTCTGTGTGTAACTGTCAATACTTGCCTCGTCGTCAGATTCAGAAGACAAGTGGCTGTTAGTCCTGCGTGAAAGGGTGGCAGAAATCCTCCAGCTGCACGCTAAAAATACTCACATCACGCCTCTTGTACTTACAAGTAGCTTAATTGCCAGCCCCACTCGTGATGAGTTGCAAGAACCACAGATGAATATATAGAATTCACTTCCCCGTCTCTATTTTATATTTTTGAAACAGATTTAATTACAAGTAAGGAATTAAAATTAAAAAAACCAAAACCCTCTGTGTTACAAAACAATCCTAAGCGGACCAGAGCACGGCCAGCCTGGCCACTGTTTTGAACCATGGCAGTTACTGAAGTAGAAAGTACTTATGGAGAAAACCACCTGCCAGCGTGACAATCACTGCTCTTCACAGCAAGCATGGTCTACCTCAGCACTTCATACAAGCGCAGATAGCATAAAAATAGATATTTCTGTGTACATCGAAGTACCTACTGTCGGAAAGGTCAGTATTTCACAAATACTTGGCGTATGTACACACAGCTCTGCCTTTCACGGAGGGCAAAACACACGTATGAATATGCTCCATCTGCCTGAGAAAATATTTATTGATGTTTAAGGAAATGCTGATGTTCCACACAGTGGAACAGACTTGTTCTCCAGCGTACGGGCACGCATTTTTTCCCTTCTGAATTAACTCGGTTCCTTTCCAGATGTAGCAGCCTCTCGTTCACAGTAGCGTGCATGGACCAACCTAATAGAAAATGGCATGGCCTGCTCTGAATTTGATACTGGATTGCAGTTAGGGGAAATAGTCACATGGTATTTAGATCATGCAGTCTGTTTATAAAAGGTCTGGGGCGCTGACACAGAAATCCTAGTTAACTCAATCTTTCCAGCTTCACCAGCACCTTTCAGACGGAAAGGCATCCCCAGCCCCGCTCTGCAGCAGGATTACTTCTTCCTGCCCTTTGCCCTGACACAGCGCTGTAGAAATTAACCATTAAATTCCCTAAGCAGCAGCCCAATTGCCCGTTTGTCAGGTCTCATTAGGGTGGTGGCGTGTCGTCCTCGCTGTCACCAGCACTGGGGACAATGGAAGGTCCTTGTCCTCCAAGGAAGGACCAGGGAGCACTCGAGCAGAGGCACTGCCAAACGTCAGACCTCCGGTTCTGGGGGGAGACACGTTGCTGGAGAGGGCAGTTATTTGTGAGGATGTATAGTTGTCCCTCCTGTCCCTCTCGCAAGCTCAGTAGATACCTGCTAGCTGGTCTTCACCGATGGCCACAAGCTGGGCTGCTGCCAGCTGAAAGGTTGCAGCAAAGGTTGCAGCATTTCAGGAGGAAAAAAAAAAAAAAGTCAGACACTAAATCATCCCGTACAACTATTTCTCCAAAGCCAGGCAGGAAGGAATTCCTGGTTTGTGGGCGTTTCTGTGGTTCTCCTCCTCGTGTGAGCACAGCACATGGTGCAGTGTTCAGTGCCCCTCCACCTCCCTCCGACGGGAGATGAAGTATTGCCCTGCTCTCCCCGGACGTCTGATGCAGTCTCACAGGAGGTTGATGCTTCTGCTGACATCTCGGCTCCACCTTCCTCTTACGTCTCCTCCTCGCTGTATGGGCCAAATCACAAAGTTTTATGGCTTACTACCTCATCTCATCTTGAAGACATTTCCTCTTATCGCTTCACTTGGAAGAGCCTCCATCTCAGAGTGCCCTACAGCAACACTTCTTTCAGACAGATAAAACAGTAAAAACAAAGAAAAGCCCCCTCTCAGCAGGCAGGAGACATATCAGCCCTAAAGTATCAAGCACAGCATGCCAAAGCAGCAACATCTGCGAGAAACTGCAGAAACCACAGCACAAGTAATTTGCTCTTGCAAGCTACCCTGTGCAAGGTCCGCAGGACCATCCTTCTACCACGTTATGATGATTTTTCATCAGTGATGAACCAAGTCAAAGCAGCTACAGTGCTGGAAGATCTATTTTGGGAGGCAAAGTCTACCCAACAGTAGTGCCTCCTTTTGCACGTCACCAGCGCGACTTTCCCAACAATTGCAAGAGTTAATTCACTTTTCTTTACATTCCCTCCTGCCTTTCTTCCAGTCCATGTAAAGCTACAGGTTTCTAGTGGAAACTTCATGTGCAGCTCTCTGCAGCTTCAAAACCCAATCCCCACATCTCTATCTGGGTAACACCATCACTGTCCAAAGATTTTTCTGAATTGCAATGGAAGTTTTCCCACCTACCAGCTGTGCAGGATCCTGGAAAGCAATCCCAGAGACTATTTGCAACTTCGCCAGCTCTAATTGCAATTTTCTTCCCTCATTTCTCTCCTGCTGAATTCTTAATATCTTTTTTTTCCTTTTTCTTGCCTTTTTTTTTTTTTTCTGTTTATTTCATGGCTTTTAGTTCCTACCTCACACATTAGAAAGGTTCTGAACAAAAAATGGAATTCATTTGAATTGCCTTCAAATCCAGCTGCTTTCCACTTGCCACTTAGAGAATTTTCTTTGCAGTTTGGCCCTGGGAGTGGTTAAATATGTGTTGCCCTCCCGACAATACGGGACGTAGTGAAACACATGCAACTTCTATCTAAAGAACCTGTAGGAGCTCTTGCAAAGGGGTTCGCTACCTCTCCTCAATTACAGTAAGCAAGAGTAATTAAACAATCAAACACAATTAGTGCACAAATTACTCCCAGAAATGTGGACGATCTAATCGCCTCGCTGCTAATTACAAAGCCTGTAGTTCATTGAGCTAAAAGCCCAAGTCCTGGGGAAGTGAAGGGGGTACAATATGTTCCCTCTCACGCCGTCTTCCCTCGGATGCAATTTCATCTTTAACAAGATGCGATTTCAAGATTATTTTAGAAGTCCCACGTTGCTTTTATTTTCAACTTGTATTATTTATATTTTTAGTCCGGCTAGCAAAAGCTTAACTTTTTTTAGGAGCTGTACAGACCCCTTTTAATCTTTTAATGAGTTGTAGTAAAATGTCACTTGTATTCATGCATCCCCAGAGAATAGTTCGGCTTCAGATAAACACAGCAGAGAGCTGAAACAGATGTGATTTCACTTGAGTATTTCAGATCCTTAGTATTTGGCATAAATGACAGAAAAAAATTAGCTTAAAAATCAGGCAGGCCATGATGTTCATATGAGAAAATACAATTTCTGCAAATTAATTGCCAAACTGAGAAGGAGAGAGATTAAAAGTTAGACATTCGTGCCTATTTCACTCCACCCCATAGAACACACAGGGGTGCAGGGCCATGAGTGTTTTTCTTAATTAGTCATAATATACCAGACCGTGACTATGATCACTGCCGAATTAGCAGAAAGACAGACACGGGTGATCTGATCCATCACTTCAAGACCTTCCCCCCAGGTTTTTGCATGGCGTGCAAAGGCGGCAGCGGGACAGCGAGCCCTGAACTCAACAGGACGCGTAAGATCAGGATTCGGCTCAGTTTGGGAATTTTGGATGCTGGCACTCACCCCTCCCGTGTCCCACGGCACCCGGGCTGACCTCAATGTGCGGGGAGCCCCAGACAGCCCGGCTCCACGCAGACAGAGGATAAGGAAACCATGCATGAGCACAGAAATCCCGGGATTTTCCTGCTAATAAGAATCAAAAACCCAGTCGTTGAGTTCCAGCAGCCAGGCTGCTCTGCAAAGGGCAAGAGGGGGTGTAAATTCTTTCCTAAATAAACATTTAAGTTCACTGGGGCAACAGAAAGGGCTCCTCTCTCCAAGGGAGGGATGCTGTTTGTGTGGAGCACACGTTGCATACGGCTCCTCTTTGCTCCTTGTGAAAGTCTCGTGGAAAAAGTTGGTGCCAGGCTCCGTGCAGCCAGCCCCAGGGTGCAAGCGCGTTTCGGGGCAGGGGGGCTGCGACTGCCGGTCTGGGGTTGGCGGCCACACCATGAAATGGCCCTGGCAGCGGGCAGGGTGGTGGTCCTCTCCAAGGGAAAAGTAAAATGAGGTCCTGGACCTATGCAGTAAGTTAAATTTGGGTGAGGCTCAGTATGGCAACAGCAATTGGGATTGGCCTGGACCATCTTTCCTATTTACATTTAACCCAATAGGCAAGAGCATTCCAGTTAAAATATGGGGAAGCACCGACGATACCACTGTGCAATGCATCTGCTAGGAAAAAAGGAAAAAAAATTGCATCATGTTACCAGCTAAAACCATAGCCAAAGGGTAAGAGATACCAGAGACACAAGTGAAATCAAACAAACGGGGAGAAGGCACCCCATGCTTACCAAGATATAGCTGGTAAATGATCTAATCTGCAACCAAGACATGGAAGGTCAATAAAATAGTTTTCTAGTCTATATACCAGGCTGGCAAATATATACACAGCAGTTTTAAAAGAATGAGACGATCCCACTGAGCTTTTATGAAGCCTAGAAAATTGGGACGATCTAGAGACCAGGAGGATCACCAGCACAAACTCAGTATTTTTAAAGGATCAGAGGAATGACTGCTTAGCCTAGGGCCGGTCCTGGGTAAACTCACAGAACAGTTTATTTGTGCTACAGCAACAAACATTTCACGTTGTAAAAAATTGCAAGAGGGAGTTGGTAGGACTTTGTGGAAAATAGGTCTCCAAACAATCCCATCCTTTTCGAATGGGCAGGATTACGGCTCTGGCTGTGAATGGAGACTCTTACACAGAATAATTGGGGAGAGACCAAAGCAAAGAGCCAAAGCACCAAACCCTTCTGATTACAAAAATGTGTTCTACCCAATTAACCAAGCGTGCTTGGGCCAAATTAAAAAAAAAAAAAAACACCACAAAAAAAACCCAACAGCTTAGTGACATCTCAAAATCTAATTGGTGAAAAGGACATCTTCATATGAAAACACTTCCCCCCCCCACTTTCCTGCAAGGGTAGGTTCAGCACTTTTGTGCAAAAGTATTGACAACAAGAAACTTCTTGTATTAAACACCGAGGAAGACGTTAAAGAGCGAGTCGAAACGCTTGTCCGTCATGCAACAAACTGTGCTTTAATAAAACCATACATCAATCTGCACCATTGTGTCCTCGCTCTCCTGATGCCTTCCCCCCCAGCTCTCCAGAGCGATTTGTGACAGTTCTTCTCGGACATCACCCCGCACATTTGACATGCTAGATTAGGCACCGAGTCACAGACTGCTCGGCATCGACCCAAAGCAAGCTTTGTGGAAGTTCAGAGATCAGCCCTGAAAACACAATGTTGTGGAAATGAGATTTTAGTACCATGAACTAATTCAAAACTTGAGGTTTTCTCCCGCGGAAGAGAGCTTTGTCACCAAAAGCAGCGTAAACAGGATCGGGCATGATGGGTGAGATACTAATGAACTCCCTTGCTTTGCCCGTTCACGCTGCAGTGCCGTGTTTTTGCCCCAAACAATTTAACGTATTTCTGTAGCAGTTAATGAACACCAGGTGGTATTGTTCCAGCCCCGGACACGCACAGATCAGGCTGCAGAAGTGCTCGTTCCCCTGGCAGCTCACCCAGAGCCCATGCCATTTTTTATCTCCCAACCCACACGTGAATTCCCGTTGGCGCAAGGCATCAAAAAATACCATCGAGCCACAAAGGGAGGGGACACGTATGAGGACAACGCGGCTGCTTTTGCTTATTTCCAAAGCGCGCATCTCAAAGCGGGCTGCAGAAGATGCCACACCGATGCCGGCAGCTAACCCTCGGGGAAATAACGGGGAACGGGCTGACCGTTCCCAGCCACGGCTGTCGGCACCTACGTAAAGTTTAATGAACAATGACCAGAGCCTCGCACAACGATCCTTTAGATAAGTATCTCATTCTCATTTTTCTCTTGATAGAAAAAAGTAGCTCCTGTATTTGTGTGCGTCCACATCTAGCCGAGTCAGAGGTGGCATCCAAAACCTGGTTTGTGCATCAAAATAAACAGGACTTTTCTCTTGCACCATTTTATTATTTGTACTGCCACTCTTTGACCCAACAAGGACCATAGCAGACTTTGTAGGAAATCTCTTTTTGCAGAAATTTCCACAGTTACATGAAAAAAAAAAATTAATCTGTTTTCATATTTTCTATCCTATGATACTGAAATTCAAATACTTTCCTCATAAAGCTCTACTCAAAGTTATTCCACTGCCACCCCTCTGATTTTAATGCATATTTTATTTGGTATAAACATTAGAAAAGCTACATATCATTAAAGCCATGTAAAAGAAACCCAAATTAGAACTGACCAATTAGTGTTCTTCCTCTAGTTAACCCATGGAGTAAACAACCACTACCATCATTAATTCATTCAGATTTGCAATAGCTTTTCCAGAAAAACAAAAGCAGCGTCACCCAAAACCAAACAACCCCCACTCGGCTTCACAAGACTTTCAAGTGCTATTTGAATTCAACGGCCAATTATTTGGCACTTGTCCTCACAGAAAAAGCCATTTAATTCCTTTATTTTTCTAACCTTCTGGTGAAAAAAAAGCCCATTAAAAGAAAACGACCATCTCCACTCTGATGGGAAGCTATAAAATGCCACCCTCATTTTCGCCACCAGCCCTGTGACCATTTCCAGCTTCCAGCCCCGCACCGATGGGTTTCAGTGGATGTTTCTGAGACGGAGACCTCGGTGTGCTCCCCGGTACTTATCCGCACATACGTGGCCCATGAAGCTGAGCAGCAGTATATATTTGCCTTCCTACAGAAAGTTCTTTACCCTTTTCTTTCACAGAAATCTTCTCTGCAATAGTCACCTAATCCCACTACGACTTACGGATGGACAAAGTGCTCGGCCCTGCAACCTGACTCATACGGAGCAGAGCCTTGGCACGCGCTACTCACTGAATAGCTGAATTCATGCTACTTTTAATTCATCTTTCTGAAGCTAAAGTGATCGGAACCACCTCATTGCTCTGAGCGCATTTTGGAGGCAACTGCTTATAAAGCGAATTAGCTGTAGGCAGAAAACTGCGGGACTAAAGTGGAGACGTATTAATTCCCCATTGTACCAGTTTCCTCGTGCATTTAATTTTTCATTCTGTTTTCATACGAGCTGTGCACCCTCCCTACATTTCACTTATAGCTAATTACTGTCAATCATCCCTCCATTTTACTGCGTACAAATTGCGTAAGCAAGGATATGGGCATAATGCAACGGTCTCATTAAAAATACTGTTATATGACACAGTTAAACAGGAAAACATTCCCATGATCATTAATTATCTGCTAACATGCCATAAAGTTAACGCATGAATTTGTATTTATTCTTTGTTAGTAACAGTAAATCAAGATAGGGCACAGAGGTAAAATCCTGTGGCAATGGAATCACTGTGAGCACAAAGCCAGACTCAGCCTCCTGGATTTCCCACAAAACCAGACCAATCCATTTGTAGGCAATGTCAGAAAAGTTTTTTTGTTTTCTTGTTTTTGCTGTTATTTGGTTAGGGTTTTTTTATTTGTGGTGGTTTATTTTAACCCACCAGAAATAATTACCTGGAGTTTGTGGGTTATTTACTGTGTTGATCATGGTTAGCTTCATATAGCAACGGTGTGCAAGGATAGAAAAAGTGAATCTCTCTGAAACGACAATGCCTGCCTGGCTGATGTTTTCCCACAATAACAAAATTATATTCATATGTTCATTTTGTCTCACGGCAGAAATAATGTATACATGAATAAAGCTACCGAAAAAATGGCTAAGAGGAAGAAGGGGCAGGAAAACCACAGAGGACCTTATATGAAGACTCCGTGGGCTAGATCCTGCAAGTCATGGGACCACCACCCAGTGCCCATCATAATGGGTAAACCCAGGTTCTGGAAATAAAAACGGAACAAAACTCAGGAGAGTGAAGCACGTTGAAGCAGGAGCCTGGGAGCCAGGACACCGAGGTGTACGTTGCATGTGATCAGCAGAGAAAAGGAACAGGAGCAGAGTGTGAAGAGATTGGGTTGTCCAGGATGGAGACAAAACCACATTCATTGAACAATTTTACCACGTCCCTTTACACTTCATCCCATAAGAAAATGAGTAAAATGCAGAAGCTGGCGGGTCTGCCCTCCTGCTTCTATGGCCCCGCTCACCAACAGGTATGGGTCTCGCTCAACTTGCTTTGCTGGGGTAAACTGGAGCATGCACCTCATAGATCACTTTGCACCTGGCCACACTGGGTCAGTGTGTATTGCTCGGCAAGTTTACCAATCTCCAGTACACGATGTAGAACATAACCCCTACTTCATATTAGTTAAGCTTTAAATTTCACCCTCCCTCCTGGAACATCTCTGTAACGTAGGAGTTGTCACGCCTTCGGTCTTGGGCCTTCAATGAGCCCAGCTGGGGCAGGCTCCTGTGCAGGGTGGTCAGGTGCCTCTGTGGGGTTTTGACATCCTCATCACCCCTTTGTCGTCAGCCATAACCAGCCCCGCTCCCTAATGTCTCATGAATTTGCCCTAACACCTCCGTTAACACCTTCCACCCACCAGCTTTCCATGCAACGTTATCTCTGCTAGTGTCCATTTCATTCAGTTGAGATGCTTCAATATCATTAGTTCACCAGATGGAAGAAATATCACATAAGATATGAAATAACATGTTGGATATCAGTAACAGGGAGCTAAGGCAGACCTCCTCCCGCTCCATCTTCAATCTGCCCCATCAAACCTCTCACCTCCTGGAGATCAAGCTTCACTGCAGACTCCTCTGCTCCTTCCTTTATCTCTTCATCTCCTCTGCCTCTTGCTAGATCCAAATGTCTCATCATCTTGGCATTAGAGTCCACTTTCCCAAGGTTCAGAGTGTTTATGGAGTATCATCAGTAATTCAAGTGTCTGCCAGCTAAGAGATGTTATCTTCAGCATAGCTGAAGAATACCTCAAAATCATGCTCCGACTCATCTGCCTTAAACACTCACCTACAGAACATGCTAAAAGCAGAAGTCATTTTCAAAATGTGCCCCCCTGATTTAACCAGTTGCTTAATTTTCACGCATGAATCATCTGGCATTCCACAGGCCACGATATATAGCTTTCATTATGTCACTGCTGACATTTTCACTGCTGGAAGACCATGATTTACTGGTTTTCATTAGACCTGATCTCCACTCTTGGTCCTACCTCAACTTGTTGAGGAATCCATGTCGGATCGGTGAAATGTTGATCTGACTTGAAAATACACTGCCCTTCATCTACTGATTTCTCTAAAATTTACCTATTCTGACAATTACTTCCAATTCTGACAGTAAGAATATACCGTTATAAATAATGAGCCTGAGAGGACACCTGTTCCTCCAGCCTTGGGAGAAAGTAGGCTTCGAGCAGAGACCCTCCACAATCATAGCCACCACACTGCTGTATTTTTATGAGAACAAATACTGATGAATATTTACAATTAAATAAAACCATTTTATTTAAAACCTTTGAACTGAAACTTTGTACAGCTTTGCTTTCCAGCTGAAGCACCAGGCCAATATCAGCATTAGGCAGAGGGATTAATACTACCAGAGGGGATGCTTTTTCCCGCAAAGGCATTATTTGTCAAAACTGGTATTTTTAAGCCATCTAAAAGGGTCCCAAAGTCCAGAACACATGACTTTACATTTCAAACTCTCTCCAATTTCTTCAAGAGACACATTTCCCATTGCACAGTTCTATAACTTTCCAGCAATTTTCCCAAAAGCCTGCAAGAAACCACCTGCTGACTCTACCCATCAGGATGCTGCTTGGGCTCCAGCAATTGCACCTTCTTCCACTGTTCTGTTAGAAGCCAAACTACTCTTCTCACTTTCATACCTACAAATTATACTGAGATAAGCTCTAAGCATAAATGTTCATGAGCACTGAAAACTGAGGTGTTGATGGAAAGAGAAAAGCTCAACTCACGCAAACCGGGTAATCCAGGTCTTGTGCTTCTCCTTCCTTGGAGCTACCATGGACTGATCCGGTCCTCCATCACAAAGTCACATCAACTAACCTGTATTGGCTGTGAACAGCTACAAGTCCTGCCTGTTTGAGGCCACACTGATTTCATCGTACTTCTTTCCTAGCAAAGACCTCCCTAAGCATTGAGAAACCTCCTAAAGGCTGAAGGCTCCTTTGCATTAAGAAAGCATTGCCCATGGGTCAGCACGGCCACTACTGCTGTGCAAGATTTATAGCTGACAGCACAACCATGCCAGAAAACGTGGCACACATCATTATTTGAAAAGAAAGACAAACCCACACACACCCAAAACAACAGAGAATAAGTCAAGCACTAGTAAGAACTGCTTATTTGAAAGATTTTACAGGTCATTGAAAAACTGATTTAAAAAAACAAAAACAAAAACAAAAAAAAAAAACCATGAAGAAAATTAAATCAGCCTAGAATAAAGCATGATAGAAGTTTACTCCCTAAAGCCAACAGAGAAGCTAACTACCAAATGGGCTGAAAACTCAAAAAGCTTACTGGTTTGAACGATACATGAGAACATGTCTGATGAGCGGAATTCCAAATTGCTTTCTATGGCACTATTTTAGTTAATTTCTCTTCTATGTGCCATTGAGATCTCATGAAAAATTAAATCAGGCCAAGGTTCTTATAGGGAATTATGGCCTTTCCAAGAATATTATAGATAAACCACAGATTACTTGACAACCTCTGTGATCATTCACACCCTACTCACCAACAGATACACATTTTGGTACTTAAAGACTGATTTAATTTCTGTAATGTCTAATTATGTCACAAGTCATTGGCTGTAAAACCATCTATATGCTTAAATCCATGTTGGGTTCTAACTAAAGAAAAATGGCATTTCTGTTTTAAGTAAAATATGCACAACTGTAAATATCTCAAACTACCAATGCAAGAAAGACATTAAAAAAAAAAAGAACTATAAAGAGTGAGACTATGTTATGGAGCAAACCAGCACTACAAACAGACGGTAAGGTTATCTGATACAATTCCACACTGGGAAGTGCTGTAGAAATCTACTTTGTCCAGAGAAGACCCCCCCAACTTCTGCAGCACTGCAGGCCAATCTCAGCACTGGTGGCCCTTCGGTAAGCTCCGGGCACTGACCATTTCCACCCAACTCATGAATGAAGTCATCTCTGGTGAGACTCAGAAACGAAGGCACGGTGTTAGCACATGCTAGCGTGTCTTTGCTGGTGGCAATGATTATCTATCACAATCCTGGGCAGGGGCTACAGGAGCTAGAAGGAACAGTGCCAAGGAGTGAGGCTCACCATCGGCTGCCCATTCACCAGAAAACCATGGCCAGAGAACCTTCGTCTTTAGTGTCTTGAATCTTTTCACATAATTTTTGAAGGGTCATCCCACTCCTGCTCCCCTTTCCTGTTTGTTTCCTTCTTTTATTCCCAAGCAAACCAATTCATTAGCCATGATTCCTTCACTGGTAGATCCCATTCCCAATAATTATTTTCCTTAAATAACTCATTGGAGTTAAGATTTCTGGGCTGAAGTGGGCCAAGAGAAGGCCAAGAAGGGGTGGCCACACACAAAGCACCCATGGCTAGTGGTGCATAGACCTGCTTAGCCCCAGCATCATGCCCGGACATCGCCTGGGAGAGCCACGCAAGCAGACAGCAGCCGAGACCATGCCATGCAAGGGTGCTCATGGCACGGGCACTCGTGCATGCACGGGTCCTGCATTTGCACGCAGGGGTCACTGGTAGCACACAGGGATCACAAGCTCAGAAAATGTGTGGTTATCTCAGTGATTATACCCTCAACGCTCCTCTCGGTGGAAGTCTGGCAGGGTTTGCTTCTGTATTTAAACGTAAAGCCTCGGTAACTCCAAAAACATGAGGAAACCAGAAATTCCCATGAGAAGACCTGCTCTGTTTTCCTCTGGTATTCTGGGGCTCACTGCAATGGCATTTGGGTCAGCAAAAAACCTTCAGCTGACCTCGAATAGTGGCTCCACAGGGCTGCTGTGCCACTGCCTGGCAGGACGAGCATCCTCCCACAACGCCTGAATAAAGACGTTCCCACAGAGAGCCACAGCACCCACCCGGACCTGGCACCTCCTGCACCCACAGCAGCTTTACACATAAGCTCATCATTGCAGCCGCAGCTCCGAGCACCACAGTTATGAATACACAATAAAAATAATTTGCTCACACCCCGCTCATCCGAGCACTGGAGCCAAAGCAGTGCCGTTGGGTCTGGCACCAAGAAATCATCGTGCTCTCACCCATCATCAGGCAGGGCCCTTGTCTGCGGCGTACAAAACCCCTCACAACACAACAAGTGCTTTTAAAAATATACCTTTCTGCGGAGAAGGGACAGGTAACCGAAGAAATCTAGGCCTGCTGAGATGCGGCAGGATAAGGCGTGCAGTAACCAAGCCTCCCGAACCAGGGGAACAGTATCTCTCTGAACTCCTTATAAAGTTATACAGCAGCGTGAGAAGCATCAGGAATTAATTAGAAAACAGGTTTCCACATCTGATCAGGTGTCTGCTCTTTCTGCTACAGCTTTGTTTACAAGGAAGACGGGCACCAGAGCTGACTCCTCCAGAACAAGCTGACACCTATTGCTTTATTTACACTCCTGCAGAGGGGGGAAAAAAAAAAAAGCATCGCTCAAGATAAAAGGAGGTAGAGAAATAAAAGGAAAAAATACTAGATGGAAGTTTGTAGAGTCTGCTCTTGTATTTACTCTCTGCATACATCCATGACTTGGTCCCTGTGCAATAAAACTAACTGGAAAACAAAAAAAGGTCTCACCCAATCTACAAGTGATTTGTTTCCTCCAGAAATATACACCCTGAAAACCTAAATAATGAAAATTATTCACCTGAGAAAACAAAATAATCAGTGGTTTCAGTCTTTGCTTTATATCATTTCACCTAAAAAAAAAAAACCAAAAACAATTGTATACCAGAAACAAAGTAGCTACAACTCTTTGAAGCTAAACCCCTACACGTTCTTATCTGCCAACATTATATATGTATTTTTTTAGCTTAAGCGGAAAAGTGTGCAGTCTTCACGAGTACAATTCTGCAGGAGGTCAGCAGGCCCAGGCCAAAGCGGTGGCACCGCACCGGGAGATGAGGTGAATTTTCAGCCCCAGCAGCAGCAGAGGGGGACGGGGAGGTACCCAACCCCAGAGCACAAACCCATAACTTCATCCCTTGTGTTGCTCAAACGCCGGTACCCAGAACATTGCAACGGCTCAGAAAATCTTGTCTTTCTTCTCAAAGCGGAAGAGAAGAAATAAAAAATGTGCCGTACAACCTTCTCCTGTTATGACAGACTTGCAGAGCTATTTCAATTTTTGATTTAGTATCAGGGGGGTTGGTTTCTATGAAGCTCCAAGCCATGCTACTGTGCCAGAGATATGATGTCATGTAACTAAATTTCTGATTCCCCGCCAGTTTGAGCAGCGATATTAAATGAAGCCAAAACGAGCTTCCTGTGTGTGCTAAACTGGAAACAAAAGAGCACTTTTACAACGCTGCCCTCGGGGTTAATAGAAATATATGTACGTCCAACTCAAGGCACAGTTACCATCTTATCACACTATCAGCTTCTACATGCGTCGACCAAAATACAATGTGGGCTCTTACGTAATGCCGCTATATTTAAGTCAGCGTAGACAGACGCAGAGACTTCAAAACAGGCACCAAACCACCAGCTCAGATCTGCCCACCACAGGACATGCCTGTCCCACTGCCTGTTTCCCAAACGTGGAGCCCGTGACACGGGGTAGAAGACGTAACCTAAAACCCCAACTGGAGATGGAAAAGTCACTATTTGTTTTGAATTACAAGAAATCATTTGGATCTCAGTTTAGCACCACTGCCAACCAGTCCCGATAGCTGTAGACACCTGGGAGTTCTAACCACAGCTAAGTCAAGAGTATGATTATGGGTCAGATTTGGAGAGAATCCGCAAAGTAGATGTTACAACTCCCACTGAGGCCAATGGCTGCTTAGCTTTAGCAGCATTTTACCTGCACGAATGTACTCTGTTATCGCCCAACTGTCCCCGAGCATTGGCCACGGAGGATCCCACCCCTGAAGGAGCAGGCTTGGTAGGTTCATCTCACATGGCCTGAACTGGGCTCAGCAATGGCAGTGAAAGATGGTCAAAGATCTGGCGATGGTGATGCTTTCTTTAAGCAATCTCAAAGTGTCATTTTAAGTGTCAGAGAACCAAAACATTTCAGATGACACAGGAAGTGCTGTATTATACAGCCAAGTGCCATGTCTTGCAAGGTCTGTCCATGGGACATGACTTTTCTAATATTTCAATGGCACCCAACTGCTCTTCCAGCTGCCCAGCAGCACAAGGCAGCTGCTGCATGCACAACCCTACATGGACCCCAAATATGTCCTGTGTTCGGTGAGTCTGACAAGACGGACCTGAACCCCAGTAGACAGGGCAACCAAGGACTGATAAAATAAATATACCTGCCAGACCTTCAAGGAGACTTAGTGCCCCACTGGAGACCACAGATACAGCCTCACTCCTCAATAATAAACCTGTTCTAATGGAACTGTTGTGAGACACGATGCCCTGAGAAATACCAAGTTAACTGACACAGTTCTGCAGGTATTTTGGATTTGAAAAAAAAAAGAGCTGATATTAAAGTCTGTCCTGAAGCACTTGAGAATAATGCAAAAAATTCAACAAATGAATGGCGCTCAGGCAGATCTAGCTAAGACTGCTAACTGGTGGTCCAGCCCTGCCAGATGCTGTTGACAGCTGCTGAAAGCACATGCAATCATTTCAAGACAAATCATCTTGAAAATAATCCTCCCTCAAGAAAGCTTATGATATCCAACAAATGTAAACCGTTTCAGACAACCGTGGAAAGAAGAGGATTGTAAAGATCTCAGAAAAGCAATTACATCGGCGAGAAAAACAAGAGTGAAGACCAAGGCTGGCATCAACGAACACATTTATCAAATAATCCCCAACGGGGACAAAAATCAGTTAAATGGCTTTCAGTGTGGAAGTGCTCTCTGTTCCTGAAGATGCTGTATGCAAGCAGGTATGGGACGTGCCTCAGGAACGTGAGCCTCCACGGCCAAATCCATCAAATTGTCACTGCACTACAAATGTCAGAGTGAATTTGGATATCCAGTGCATACCATTTTTCCATTATTTGAGATGTCTGAAATGCAAGAGTCTTCCCTGTCTTCAAAGAAAGTTACATTTTACTGAAAGTTACTGTATTTTTTAAAATTCTACAGATAATGCATGTGATAAAGACATCACCAGAACTTGCCCTGTTGAGTAACAGCAACAGCTCAGTTCCTCTCTTTGACTCACTAACAGTCAACAGCTAATCAGTAAGATGCACCAGTGTTTGCAGAAGCTCTGTGTGGCTTTCCGCCGCTTTATACGATGGATGCACCAACACTTTTAAAGACTATTTTTCCATTCTCAATAGCAACACGAGAGTGTTGCTGCCAGACCTTAAAACCTCTTCCCATAACACGTCCTGTGAATGGATCCCAGATACAACCTCCTAAATACACAACGGTCTTGAATCGAGATCAGAGTCAGAATTATCGCAGCAGCAAGTGTCCCTATAACAAAGCAGTGGTTATAATGTTGATCCCACTTTTTGGAACCTCAATAGAATTTTCATTCACAGGCATCAGAGCTCTTCATGTTTATTTTGACTGTCAAGCCAGGCAAATGTCTTTGTGGCATAAGAATTAAAAGGGGGCGGGGGG
>VXBL01006865.1:76888-252412 GCA_013400195.1 Aramus guarauna
GACCCGCAACCGCTCGGGTTTACCTGTTGCCTCCCGCACCACCGGCGCGTTTCGCCACGCCGGAGCGACTTGCAGAGTAAGCTGGGCAGAGCGGGGGGCTGGTTGGGGTTCGCTGTAACAGAGGGAACGGTTAGGCAGAAGAGACCTGGCACCGTGGAGAGAGCCGTACCTGTGTAACACGTACGCTCCGGCTCCGTTCAGGGAGTTCCCATCGCGCCCTCGGCAGAGCCGGCGGACGGGGGACCCCGGGCCCGTCCCCCCGGGGCTCCCCCGCGGGCGGTGCGGTGCCGCCCGGCCGCTCGCTGCCCTCTCCCGGCGCCCGGTTCCCCCGGCCCGGCGGCGGCGGCACCTCGGGCTGCGGCGGGCTCGGTACAGCTCCCTCCCGGGGCCGGCGGCAGCCGCGCTGCTCGGTCATGGAAGGAGCGTGCCCGCCGCCGCAGCGCTCCGCTGTCGGGAAGGGAAGATTAGGATCTTCGCCGGGCAGGGATTGTGCTGAGCTCTAGTTTTCTTTCACGCTTCATTAAAAATTAGATGGTGGATTATTTCACGTTTATATACATATCAAACATTGAGGATGTTATTCTGCTCTCTTACATAAATCTTCTTTGTTTCAGAGGGGGGAAAAAAAAATAAAAATCTATGGACTACAAAGCATAAATTCGAAAGCGTGGGGAACGAGGAGCTCTGAGCCAGGAGGAATCGCATCCCACCACAGCAGAGCGCGAACCGAGCGCCTCGCCAGCGCTCGTCACACGTGAAATGCAGACGCTCCTGGCTGCAGGGTCACCTCATCCCCAGCAGCTTCGCCCCTCTGAGGGGCTGATGCTGCTCTTCACAAGGGTCAGTCCCTAGGGAGGGATTTCTAACTATCTGCTGCTGCTGCTGGGAGTGTCCTTCCAGCGATGAATCACGCCGCTTTATCCCAGCATAATGTTACAGAACGCTTTACTCAAGCAAAACTCCATATATGAGGCTGCAGGTTTTCATCTCTTGCCAATTTCAAGTGGGTTTTGTTATCATTAAAAGAATGTAATTACGTGTATCTCCCTATATTCAAGTCTGTTTCTCAACAGACTGAACATAAATACCTACACGTATTTAGAGAAGCATGACATCACATTTTAGCTAAGTGGCTTTTAGATAACAGGCAATGCCCGGTCCCCGAGAATGCAAAGATTAGATAAAATATTGAAGAAGAGCTGTGACTTCCAGCCATTTGTTTGCACATACTAGCGTCAAGTTCACCAACACAATTTAATTCATTTCGGTACATTAATTAGTCATGCAGAAAGTATTCAAAACAGACTAAGCAACAATTCATCAAAAAAAAGCGTTAGTATTAAATCAGCATTGGCTGCTGGTTGAAAGCTGCTAATAAAGCCAGGAATGCTCTTGCTGATGGGAGAGGCTACACAACCTGTCCCCCGCTCCCATCCCAAACACAAATCAGGGGCAGGGGCTCCGGCAGGAGCCTGGCGTGGCACCACCAGTCTTTCCTGCTCCATCCTGCTCCCATTTCCTCTTGCAAATGTTTGTGGGAATATCATCTGCAAAATGTAAGTGCTCTCAAACAGTTCTCCGACACGGCCAAAGATATTTTTGTCCTCTGGGTTTTGAGCACTGCCACGTGTATGCTCCTATGTACAATCTCACTTTTTAAGAGTTGCTCTGTTGATATAACCATTGTTAACTCACGGGAAAGGCTGCAGTCAGACCCAATTCTTGAATTAATTGCTCATTATTTACCTACGTGGCATCTTGGAGAGGTCCATGTCTTCCTCTTAGGGTTAATATGGTATAAATATTCATTTCAAAGATTCCTTAGAGTTTTGCAGGAAAAATATTGCGTAATGGAGCAATGACTCAAAGTCAAAAAAATAAAAGTTGAGGGCAGACCTCCTCAGACCCTCGTATCCCACAAGTCAGGTAGAGGCAGAAGGAGGACTTGAAGAAATGAGTGGGAAAGAGAGAAATGGTTTAGCAGAACAGATGATAAATACAGAGATCCAGGAAAGCCTTTAAGGGACCGAGGACCAAACCTTCGCATGGGCGTGACAAGATCCCCTCCCTCGCCCTGGTGCAGGACCAGAGCTGCTGGGTGTTTCTGGACAATGAGCTGCTCGGGCAGGTGATTTGAAAGGCAGATGCCAGCTCTGGGCGTAAGACCTTAGTCAGGGCTGGGCGTGGAGGCAGAGAACTTGGTGCTGAGCAGGCAGCGCTTGGATGGAGAGGACAGGAGCCAGAAAGCCCACGTGAGGAGGAAGCTGTGGCAGCCCCGGGTAGATACAAGGCATTGCTTGGGCCAAGGAAGGGCATCTGACTGGGTTTACTTGCTGGGTTCACAGATTGCATCAGGCGGTGGCTCTAAAACTGGCTGCGGCACAGCAGGTATTCAGTGGTCCTCTGTGGACTGGGGTGGTAGCTGGCCTTACCTCAAAAAATAAATGGGTAGAGAAAGAAATCTCCTTTTCAGGGGAGCTAATGAGAGAACGAGGTTAAAGGAGCGGAGCAGACACTGAGTGCTGCTACCAGGGCGGACACTCTGGGACTGAGGTCCTGACTCAGCTCAAAGATCATCCTTTAGACCGAAAAACCCTAGCCTGATACATAGGATTTAATAATACATAGGTAATTATATTCTTATTTATTCCCATGAACACCATGAATAGGAACAGACTCGTCTGGCTGGAGCTTTCAGTGCTTGTGAATCATCCCAATGAATCAATCATAACAATACAGACGAGGAGCTTCCTGAAGAGAAGACAAAAGGACCAGCAAGGCCATGAGACAGCATTGTGGAGATGAAAAGTTTAATAGGACAGGAAAGAAATCCCACAACAGTATCGGGATTATAAGGGCTGTAAGTCTCATGAAGGTTACAAAAGCCTTGTGTTTCTGTAGGGAGATTATGAGGTCAAAACGTCCAACTGAAAAGGGTTTTATATGAATCAGTTTATTCCACCTCCATCAGTCTCCACAGAAGTATGACCACCTGACCATACACGCACACATAAAATAGAGTTATTTCAAACAGCCTGGAAACTTTGCATCTAAAACCACTGTGAAAATAACTCACAAAATTATGTAAGTTATGAAATAAATTGTAAAGCATTCTAAGTCCCACACAGACTCGAGGATTAAAGAAATAATTGACGTTAACCATAAAAAAGCTAGGTAATTTATTGTGAAAGACATTTATTTCTTCTCCGAAGGAGGGTTGCTCACTACAGCCAAGCATCATGTTCATCCCTTTGCCGGGAGCTGGAGCACTGACATGTGATATTTAAGGCAGGCTCACAAGCAGCAATTAACCACAATGCTCCAAGCAAGCGCTTGGTGTCTCACGCCAAGTTAAATCCCAAAGCGTTGAAGGCCAGCTATTAATAGTTACTATTAATTCATTAATTTAAAAGATTACATGAAAGAATTAACAATCGTAGACAAGACTGGCTGGCAACATCAGATCTGTTGATAGCAAATCCTGGTTTTGTCTTTAGGGAGAATGAATGAGTGAGATCTGTTTCTTCAGAAATGGTTTGGGGGTTTNCAGACACTTCCTAATTGACCAGGCATGAAAACACATCACTATTTAACAGCATCTTCAGTGCAGCCCTCGGTTTCAGTGCCACCCTTCAATGCATTTCATTCATCCACTTGCTTGTGATGGTTTATGAATGACCACTTCAGAGCTGGGGAACATGAAAGCCATTCCTTTAGCTGCACAGAGCTTGTACAAGCAGCAGTGTGCATCTGCTAGATCGGATTCCTCAAATTCCCCATCAACACTGGGAAAAGAGCTAAGCTGGGACTATTATCGTTTCGTTCTCTGCGTCCATCATGACCTACTCTAGGCACAAGGCCGAACTTCTTTGCATCTGTACCTCGAACAGTAGCTCCCCTGAGGACCTTATTATTACTGTTTATACTTCTCCTCTACCAGCATCAGATACAACATGTCGGTCTAAATTAAATTTTACTATATGCTTTTTTAAAAGCCTTCTGTCGGTTTTAATCACCTTTATACCTTCGCTGAAGCCTTGCCAAGAGCACCCAGCATTTGGCGTTTCTGAAGGGATAGCTCAGTTATTGCAGGAGCAGACAGCCCCCAGAAGGCACGCTGCCTATTTTCTATAACCTCCTGGAATTACACCAAGACTTTGGAAGACAAAGTGTTAGTAAATCTTCAACCACTGGGCTTGGGGGATTTAGGGCTGGATATCCATGATCAGGCTCTACAAAAGCCAGGGCATGACAGAGATGCTCGCACACTTCAGACCTCTGAGCTGCCCCTTCCAGCCCACCTTCCCCTGGCTGTTCACCATTTGGGGCAAAAAAAGACTATAAAGAGATGGCGAAACACAACAGTGCTTCCACCTATCCTAAGTCTGGATAGGGAATAATGATCATTTTGATGGGAACTGGATCTCCACAACTTCAGAGATACAGGAGAGGGTCTTGACACAGAGGTTCTCCAAATTATAACCCTCCACCTGTCTTCTGCTTCCTACAACCCTCAGGGAACTGAGGTGTTTGTGTGCTGACCCCAGAAAGCGCTGCTCTTAAAAAACAGCAATCTCAGCAAGAAAAACCTCAAAATCAATGACAAGGATACTGAACTTTACAGCGAATGGAAGCATTGCATTTTGAAACTTCAAGTTCAGTTGCTACCAACATTCTACCAAATTATCTTAGTTTGGTAGAAGGTTCAAGGACAATAGCTTGGAGACATATTCCAAGCTATCGGTGGTTTATAGTCATATTACAAATGTAAGGCTTAGGTTCCTGCATGCCCAAACAGTCCTTGGTTTCACGTGGAATTAGTGACATAATTAACAACATTTAATAATGTTCAACAGATACTCAGAGCCAGAGTGGAATGAGCAGTCTAAGTGGGTGCCTTTCTATGATATCAGCAAGACTGAATTTTCCAGTCCTACAAAGGAAATTAAAGTAAATATCTATAGTGTTACTGGTCTCTAGCATTTGGAAATTACTTTCCCAGTAGTAAAACTGGGAACACACTATTAAATCATGGCACTTTGTGAAGAACAGAACATAGCGGGCATTCTTGAGTGCGTTATTTGACTTCAGACTTTCCTGGTTTAAGCATCACTTGAAGAGAGAGAACAATCTGATCAAATACTTGTTCTAATTGCATTCAGTCTAACGCCCCAACCACCAAAGCAGTATCAAAAAGAAAAAGATTTCATACCAGTTCAGCATCCCTTCATTTTCAATGGCAACTCTCAAATACGATTCCTCTTGGACGCCCCTTCAAGAGAATGTGGCTTAATAGAACAAAATGTAACACCTATCTGGTGTATTTAAAAAAAACCAACAAACAACCCTCAATACTTCAAATAAAAGAAAATATTGTAAGAAAGACTGAGGTAAGGTTTACAGAAAGATGGGCAGGGAAAGAAAAATCGGAGGGAAAAAGTAGGAGTGCTTCAAGGGCAAGGGGGTAACGTAACATGGAGAAATATGTGTGTGGGGAAGGGGAACAGAGGATTTTAGACAAGCCATGGTTCAGTGACAGGGAAAATCCCTGTATCCTCAAGGACCTGCCGTCCTCTACCCGACAAGAAACTAGATTAATTAGCCAGTGCAGGGTTCTGTGCCACAGCAGAAGCATGGACATGCCCAAAATCTTCTTGTAAGGTTTTAGGCCACAGACAACATGAGTTGGGTTAAAAAAAAAAAGACAAAAAAGTGGCCAAGCCACTAAGGAATACAAGACAGACGCTCTAGCTGACTAGTAACCACCAGAACACTCGCACACAGCTACGTAATGTTATATTTCCTCCTAGAAGGTACTGAAGGCGTGTGGCGTGTTTTAACAACACGCTCCGCGTTCTATAAACCACGGTTTCAGTGTGCCCGTTGGACCCACCAAGAACAACACTTCAGCAAACGACTTACGGCGTGTTTTTCTTTCGCTGCCGGGCTTTGGCAGGAGACACCTCTGCGTCAGGAAGGGAATTCCAGAGGCGGGTATCAACCGTAGAAACTGTAGTCAGGAGCCTTGCTGCCGGATGAAGGATGCTTCACAGAAAGTGCACTTCTGGATCAGCGGCAGCTATAAAAGCACGGAACCATGAAATAAAGGATTAAAAAAAAAGCTAGGGGAAAAAAAAAAAAAAAAAGAGTTAGTGGAATAAAAAGGAGGTTAAATTTTTTTTCCACACACTGGGTTTTTTTTTGCAAAGAGCAAGGAGAAAAGTGACAGGCATGAAAGAGACCCTGATTGCCTATTATTAACTGCTAGTAGCACCATTAGTTTATTTACTAGAGTGCAAACTAATAAGGAGACTAATGAGAGGTTTGGTTTGAGGCATTGTGGCATTTCATTACAGTCTGGTGGAAAATTGGAAATGAACCTGATAGCTCTGTACTCCATGAACTCTTTCTCTCAGATCTGTGTGAAAATGCAAACACACATGCCTGTATTCAGCTGGACTTGCCAGGAGAACTCTTAATGATTTTTTTTAATTTTTTTTTTTTATTTTTTTGACAACTTTAATTCCCCCAGTAGAAGATTTCTGGCTAATTTTTCCTCTTTATGCCTAGCATTGCAGCATTACAACATTAAAATTCGTTTACCATCAACATACTAACAGTTTATATGCCTGTCATGCCTTTGATCAGGGTCTGTCAAAGCATGTCATGAAATGTAATTAATTAAGCCTCCCGATACTCCTGGGGTCGGGAGTGGGATACAGCGGCATCGCTTCACCTCCCCAGCATGGGGGCAGCCAGCTTCACGGTGCAAGGAAACATTAATTCCTTCAGTAACCTGCTCAGAGAAGGTAAACGCTATCTCCGACTCAAGAGATAGGGAGAAGACAGAAAGCAAAATGCAGTGTCTGCTGGGACCGGGTAAAGAAATTCAATTCATCCCCTTTCTTGTTAAGTATCGTAGAAACTCCAGTGTAAGTGAGCACAGAAATAGCACCCCACAAAGAAATTAAAAGATACTGAAAACTTTTCATGAATACGTTAGAGAAACAGGAAGCAAACAGGTAAGGTTTCCTACAGTTTAGAGTGATGTAAGCAGTAAAACTCTTTTAACCAGTTGGATAATAATAATAATAATAATAATAATAATAATAATAATGCTATTTTTTTTGCCAGGAGCTATACATTTACAGAAGACAGACACATCATCTACCTCTTTCCCCACGTGCAGTGTCCCTGTGCATACCTCACCCCTGACAGAGCTTAGCAGATCTTTTGACTGCTCAATGTTCTTATTTCTAGTGGCGTTTGGTAAATAAAACCCCCACAGCTCTGTTTTGGGAATTAATACCCACTTGAACCCTTGGTAGAACAGCAGCCTCTATCCCCCCCAGGCATTTCTGGTTTTTCCCCGAATTTAAAAGAGAGTGGATGGGCTAGAGCAACTCATTGCAGATCCTCTTCATATGAGCGTGTGTATGTACGCCGTGCACTAGGGAGAATCTAGCTTGCCTGATAAATAACNAAAGAGTTAGTGGAATAAAAAGGAGGTTAAATTTTTTTTCCACACACTGGGTGTTTTTTTGCAAAGAGCAAGGAGAAAAGTGACAGGCATGAAAGAGACCCTGATTGCCTATTATTAACTGCTAGTAGCACCATTAGTTTATTTACTAGAGTGCAAACTAATAAGGAGACTAATGAGAGGTTTGGTTTGAGGCATTGTGGCATTTCATTACAGTCTGGTGGAAAATTGGAAATGAACCTGATAGCTCTGTACTCCATGAACTCTTTCTCTCAGATCTGTGTGAAAATGCAAACACACATGCCTGTATTCAGCTGGACTTGCCAGGAGAACTCTTAATGATTTTTTTTAATTTTTTTTTTTTATTTTTTTGACAACTTTAATTCCCCCAGTAGAAGATTTCTGGCTAATTTTTCCTCTTTATGCCTAGCATTGCAGCATTACAACATTAAAATTCGTTTACCATCAACATACTAACAGTTTATATGCCTGTCATGCCTTTGATCAGGGTCTGTCAAAGCATGTCATGAAATGTAATTAATTAAGCCTCCCGATACTCCTGGGGTCGGGAGTGGGATACAGCGGCATCGCTTCACCTCCCCAGCATGGGGGCAGCCAGCTTCACGGTGCAAGGAAACATTAATTCCTTCAGTAACCTGCTCAGAGAAGGTAAACGCTATCTCCGACTCAAGAGATAGGGAGAAGACAGAAAGCAAAATGCAGTGTCTGCTGGGACCGGGTAAAGAAATTCAATTCATCCCCTTTCTTGTTAAGTATCGTAGAAACTCCAGTGTAAGTGAGCACAGAAATAGCACCCCACAAAGAAATGAAAAGATACTGAAAACTTTTCATGAATACATTAGAGAAACAGGAAGCAAACAGGTAAGGTTTCCTACAGTTTAGAGTGATGTAAGCAGTAAAACTCTTTTAACCAGTTGGATAATAATAATAATAATAATAATAATAATAATAATAATGCTATTTTTTTTGCCAGGAGCTATACATTTACAGAAGACAGACACATCATCTACCTCTTTCCCCACGTGCAGTGTCCCTGTGCATACCTCACCCCTGACAGAGCTTAGCAGATCTTTTGACTGCTCAATGTTCTTATTTCTAGTGGCGTTTGGTAAATAAAACCCCCACAGCTCTGTTTTGGGAATTAATACCCACTTGAACCCTTGGTAGAACAGCAGCCTCTATCCCCCCAACCCAGGCATTTCTGGTTTTTCCCCGAATTTAAAAGAGAGTGGATGGGCTAGAGCAACTCATTGCAGATCCTCTTCATATGAGCGTGTGTATGTACGCTGTGCACTAGGGAGAATCTAGCTTGCCTGATAAATAACCTAGCATTTTCACAAAATTACCAAATTATATCTTTTGGTTTGCTTGGGTTTTCCCCATTCCTTCCAGAGGAGCAAGCAAACCCACTGCTATCAAGGGCAGCCTCTCTGGGTAAAAGTTACATGAGGAGCATCTCTCCGTTTGCAAACGCACCAAAACATCTGACCCTTCTGGAGATGATCCATTTAGTTTCTCAGGAGGAAAACAGATCATCTGGAGAAGATTCACAATAATGTCTGATATTCATAGCTGACTATTAATAACGTTGGATCCTTGATTAAGCACAAGGCAAATACCTGTATTTAAGTTCTCAGGCTTTTCAGCATAACTACGTAGCGAGCACAACCAAGAAAAAAGAATTTAAAAGAAAAAAGTAAAAGATGGATTTAAAAGAAAATACCAAAGGGGGCTAAACTGACAAGTTTTATATTCTTCCCTCAGGGAAAAAGCCTTTAAAGCAGGTGCAGAGATAAGCAGCAGAAGGCACAACACAGTGGCGCAAACACGACGTGAAAAAAATAGCAAAAAAAACATGCACATGCAATTACATCTCCTTCCCCTGGAAATGGTGTCAGAGTGCATAACCGAGCTGGGCAAAGAAAGCGGTTCCAGAACTGCAAAACAGCATGCAAGTTGAACTCCGGCCTCTTCCTTTGACCGTTTCTCTGTGTAACTAAAAAATATCATTAATTAGTTCACTGATCCCAGGCCAGAAAGCTGTTGAAGGAGTATTTGCACACACATTCGCTTCAACTCTTCCTCTCAGACTCCAAAAAAAGCCTAACGTGCAATTTTTTCCTAAAGGATTTTGCAAGATCCTTTGGGAACGGGAGAAACCTCCCGAAACTCCTTTGCCAGCATCACCCGCGTGACCTTTTGGTTTGGAGAGAGTTCCAGCCTTCGGTAGGACCGTTTGATCTGCACGGTGCCCCAGAGCAACGAGCCCTGGCTCAGTTTGAAGCTGGACACCTCACTTTATTAAGCCCCTGATCCAATGTCCACTGAAGCTGAACTAATGCCAGTCTCCTACCAACTTCAGACTTGTTTGATTAGGCTGTAAAAAGACATTACAAACTTCTCTATTTTTTTCCCCTATAGCTAAATTCCATCAATGGGTTAGCATTTTTTTTTTTTTTAATCATCAAGAATATTTTGGGTTTTGCCTCTTGCTTTTTGGTCACATTTACTGGATATCTAATGTCAGCAACCCAACCGTATTGCTTGTTGCCCTTGTTTTACAGATGCAGTTGCTTTTCAGCTAGATGTCTTCTTTGGGCTTATACATTTTCATAAAATATGAAATGATGGAATGACAAGCAGATCAAACAACTACTGTGGAATTTTATTTTATTTTTTTACATTACCATATTGGCAATTTGGCAGAACTGTGATGTGATGTTGCCGTGTTTAATATACAGGATGAACACAAGCTTTGAGTTTAATAAAATAAGAAACTAAACAAAAGAAGGGGGAAAAGCCATTGGGAAATATTTCACATGTCTTTATAGTTAAGATGTTAATGGTCCAAAATAACATCTGTGTTCTTCCTACATTCTTAAAAAAAAATAAAATAAAAAAAAATCACTTGCTGATTGTGTTAGCTTGCTTTGAAAGCCCACAGCAGATTTATTATTTCCTTTGGAAAAAATGTACTTTGTTCTTCCTACAATATCATTCCCATCAACTGTAGCATGCCAAAAGAAGCTGCCTTGGGAATAAGCCAAAAAGATTGAGACAATGTGGTATACTCTAAACACAGACTATTTGTGGGCTATGAGAGAAAATCCTTTTGTAATTTTTGAAGTCTGCACTTGGTGCAAGTTAATGAGAAAGTTTGAGAGACTGAAAGGTCTCATTATGATATGTCACTCCAAGATTGCATCTTTGTTTTCTTAATTTTCTTTTAAGCTGCTCCCAAGTTGGCTAAAAAGAATCTTTATGAGAGAGGATGAGATAAATTTCAATGCAAAGATGGCCAGTCCAGATTTGATCCAGTTATTTTGGTCTCGCTGGAGTGAATGAGCATACGAGTCACTGAGAAGAGAGACTGTTGACAGAGCTATAAAAACCCAGCTATTTTTTTCTCCCACTCTACTGGCATCTTTTTGGGCTGAGTAGAGAGCTTCTGGTTATTTACAATACCGTGCACATTGATACAAATGTAGTCCTCTCTTCTGTTTGGGAATCTCTCCTTTTCTCCAAGGATCCCAATCATTTTTCCAAATTATTTACTAGGTAATCCTGTCCAACAGCTTTAATCGTGTGGGTTATCTGCAAGACCATTAATCTTCTCGTGTGAGTAAGCTGAATCCTCTGAAGAGAAGCCGTTTCCTAGGTGGGCAAAGAAAAACCTGTCACGTGAAAAATCGAGATGGTCAAAAAGAAGAATTGGGGTGCAGAGAGGGAAGAAACTGCTACGGCTATTGATTAGCTCTACGACCTTTGTGTTGAGCGTCTGTTGACAAATACATACAACTCTGGGTATTCATCCAGTAGTTCATCCAGCGGCTTCATGGCAGTGCTGGCTCCACTCTCGCAACCCTCACCGTCTCGGTGGCATTACAGCAGCCTGCGCTGGGCTGCTAGTTTATTTGTTTCACCCCTGGCATTGCAGTTCGTTGCGTGCTGCAGTGATGTTCAGACAGGCGAAAACGAAGAGTAGCTAAGCTAGTGGCTGGCGCGCTAACCACAGAGGTGATCGGAGGGAAGGGTGTACGTCCCCTTATGACGCAGGAGACCTACGCATGCAGCATCACATCCTTTGGCGTGATGGCTTTGTGACGATATCCAGTCCAACAGCAGTCCCAAATTTTGGTTCGAGAAAATGTTCTCATAGAATGTTTTTTCTCTTGAACACAGTCCTGGGGAAAGCCAAAAAGCAGAAGTCAGGTACTAGAGAGAACCTCCTTCCCCAGCAAGCCTCATCCTCAGCCATTGCAAACAGTTCTCTCATAAAATCTGTTTCACATAGGGATCAACTTCCACATTAACCACACAGCTCTGCCAACTGGATGGCTGTTCCTGAGTCTCACAGATCTGGTGACCACCAGAAATACTCCCCTCCACCCAGGGTATCCATGGCCACGTCGTATGTTGGACTGCGATCGCTTGGATTGCTCCCAGCAGCGAGGAAGGTCAGTAACAGGCTTTTCAACCCAAACCTGCTCTTTTTAGTGCAACATAAGTGCAGAGGAAGTCATCAAGAAGAAACCCCTTGAGGTTATTTCTTGCGCCTCTTCTAAAGGACTAAGGCAGCACGTCTTTGCCTATGCATGACTCCAGCAGGTCCCATTTGTTCTTGTGCTAACTTGTCCTTTCAGCAGCGCAGCTCAGTGCTGCTTCCCCCGAGTGCTCCCAACTCGTGGGGCTTGCTCTGTGCTCTTCCCCTCCTCTCAGTCTCCAAACAACTTCTGCAGCAGGAGAACGTGTTCCCGGAGAGGGAGCAGTTGCTGGAAGTGATGTAGTCAAGGCTGGGGAGGAGCTGAGTTACCTGGAATGAACCTCACCAGCACGGTTATGCCCCAGACCCCTTGCCCATGCTCTTCTCTTCACTCAGTGCTCAGGGATCCACTAGCAGCATGCCCTACGTCTGCCTGATTTTCAGTAACGAGTTCAATTCTGAGCACACCTGCCGAGAGCCACGGCTGTTCTCTCCAAGCTCTTCTGGAGCCAACATTAAACTAAGCTGGAGGCAAAAGTTCCCGTGTTAATTTATACGCAGAAGGAAAAATGGTAAAGCTCAACCCAGGCCTTGTTGAAAGCCCAAGTCTGAAAACATTTCTGAACACTCGCTGCAGAACTCGGTTCCTAAGCAAATACTTGGATTTAAGTGATTTTCACACAGAATGAAGGACCCAACGTCAGCTACTTCGATGTGCTCACACGCTCTGGCTTTGGGCGTGCACACGAGTCCATGGAGGAGGGCTGGAAGAGGTCTGCAGTGGTTTAATCGTCCAGCTCAGAAAAAGCATTACACATATGATCGATACATTAATTCTAAATAAAAGGACAGACAATGTAAAACCATCCAATAATACTAGCAGATGTCAGCTGTCAGTAAATAACTTTGGCGTTTGGTACTAAGTTAATAATAGCAACTTCTAGTGAATTGTTAAATTCGGTTGTGGGATTAAAACTGTACCTAGGAATCTTCCTATCTAATGGGAGAACAAGCAATATTTTGAAAGATTTATAATTACCCTGAAAAATAAACATAACTTCTCCTATCTGTTTACCTCTCAGAAACCAGTTTATGCTAACAGCCATGGAGCCAAGCAGTCTGCTTCTCCGCAGAAATCAGAGGAGCTGTAAAATTGCATCAGTGCAAAGATAAATGCCCTCACCTGGGAGAGACAGGGATCCACGGCGAGCAGAAAAGAATGTAAGATGAGATCTTCCACAAATGCCACAACGATAGTAGCTGGGCAACACGCAAACGCTCCCCAAACTGCAAAACTCGGGAAACACGACTGAAATGCAGCCCTTGCCCCATCGCTGTGCAAAATGTTTGCAGTCGGGCTGATGATAAGTGCTGCTTTCCAAATATTTTCAATTCAGGAGAAAACATGGATTCTTTTAAAATATTAAATGTGCTTGCGTGTTTCTTCCTGGAGTATTGGAAATTCAGATATTTTTATTCTTCATACCTTGGATATGAATATCAAATGATGAATATCTTATATTGCTTCAGTGGAAGAGACACTAGTGGGAGTTAACCCCTTTTTTGCACTTTTTCTTTTTTCTGTTCTTTTTGGTGGTTTTTTCTTTTTTTTTTTTTCATATTCTTCAAGCTCATTAGCTGTCACTTGAATGATACCTTTCTTAAAATAGCATCATGACAACTGATCATCTCCAGTCTATTTTCACCACAAAAAATTTTTATCACCAAGATGACTTGGTTTCACACAAAACCTAACAGCTACAAAACCCTCTGTTCAAGAATAATTAACGCTCTGACAAACAGCAGCAGCCATGGCTCGGCACTGGGAAAGCCCAGCACATTCATCAAGAACCTATCTGAACAAGGACAGGAATGCCTCGTTCATGGCCATGAAGCTCTCAGGCTCTTCTGCCGTGGCTCAGCCTCAAAATGTGAATTGGGCTACTCATATGCTTAAATTTACATGTAAGCTTAAAATTTTTTTAGATTGGGATCCAGTCCGGCTGGCAAGTGGAACAGACTCACTAAAGGGTTCTCTGGACCCACAACTAGAAGGGGAGACAGGCTCTCACTGTGGTCTTGTAACTCATTGGAGAGATGGAGGACTGACCATCCTGGAAGGTCAGAAGGTGCAGAGGATCTACAGCTATAACAAACAGGGCTGGCCAGCATCACACCCCAGGCACCTCCAACAAAAGCAACACGCACAGTTAACATTTCCACATCAGGAGGCTAACTACAAAAAAGTCCTTTATTGCTAACAAAAGATAGATAAGCAGTGAGCTGCACATATAATACTAGAAATTCTGCAAAGCTGCGTACTCCTAGAGAATCAGCACACAACAGCGGCACACGCGGGAGGTGGCTGAGCAGGACAGCAGTACCAGAAATACCGCAGCACTACCTCTAGCAAAAGCAAAGGTAACGAGGTAAGAAAAATGACACCAGCGCTTTGAAAGGTAAGAGGGTTGACTCTCTTGGTCCTCCCAAACGTGAGGCACTGCAGAACCCAACACGCTCTCAGCTTGGCCCCGCTGGCCTGCCCACAGCACTTGTGTGCGCCCTCCCAGAAGATGCCCTCATCTCTCTTTAGACAAGCCAAGTATCGTTGCTAAAGCGACCCTTGTGCTTTCTTGAAGGAAACCTGCTGCAGTGGGGTTGTTCTCCTGAACGGCACACATTGCTGCAGAGCAAAGGAATTCAAAGGAGAAAAGCAGGGCACAGCCTGAACAGGGCTCTCCAGTGCTTTCTCCATTGCCTTCAGCCTCACACACACACTCCTCCTCCTGCCTGCCCCCATCTCCTACTGCTTTCACCTCTGCCCACCACCTTCTGCTCCCCAGAGCCTCTTGCCCTGAAGGCACTCACATCCCCCCCATGTCATCGCTGTAGGACTGGGCTGGACAGGAACAGGAGAAGAAGAAAGAGAGGTTTAACCAGCAGAGAAGAAAAAGTGTCACAAAAAGAGCAACAAGAAACAATGGAGCTCTAAAACCCATGACCTACAGAGGAAGGTCTAATGAGTGGGAGCTATTCAACCTACGAACATTTTCTGACAGAATGAAAGGAATGGCTCATTAAAGATCTCCCAGAGATGATCTCTTCAGCCTGTTCACGATAGATACGAACACTTCCAATGCAGGAAAAACTACTCAAGCTAGACAGGAGCAAAAACCTAACCGTAAGGGCAAGGAAGAGCTTTCCTTGTCCTGAGTAGAGGTCTTCCAGTCAAGGTTAGACAAGGACTGCTGAGGAGGACACGGACCAGAGTTGCCTTCATACCTATCTAGCTGAGGCTTCTTGAGGTCCCTAATATCAGTTGCACCTACTAGCAAGCTGACTGCAGATGTTCCCTATCATGTGGACACCAGAACACCACTGGAACATCCTTTGCACATCTCTGTGCACCATGAGGAACATCTGCTCCATCTCTTGCTGCTTGGACAGCACTAAATTTTCTGATGATCAGCTGTCCCAGCCCCTTTCCAGAGGTGTGGGACACTCCAAACAGTGAGAGTTCTAACTTCTTTTTCCAATTCATTAATGAATACTTTATTGTACTTAATCTGAAAAGCTGGAAAGCGATAACTGTCTTTAAGATTCATAGCAGAAACTGGGGGGGGAGGGGAACGTGAAACAAAATTCCTTCAAGTCAAGAACATATTTTGCTAATGCAACATGATTAATGGCAAGAATGGTATTATATTAATGGAGAAATTTATTAAAGTACACTTTCAAGGATTCACAATTAATCCCATTCTCCTGGACTACAAATTAATGGACATTTTCCCCATACTCCAACAAGAGCAAAGTATAAATCCCACAAGAGAGGGACTGGCTGTCCCATAACCAAGCACATCACTGCTAATGTCACATTGACCTCACACTTCCAGGCCAACTGCATGTGTCTGTATATGCAAATCAAAAATCTTTGTATCAGTCTGATGGTGTCTAAACTGATTTATAGGTGAAGATTTTGATGTGTGCTGAAAAGACTAAGTTCCAAAAATCTGCTGATAAAGATTATTGCCAGTGAACTGTCAAAGAGTTGGGGTTTTTTTCCTTCCCTTATATTATAAATGAGGCTATGACCAAAACATATTCCTATAAAACTAGATCCTGGGCAAATCTGGTCTTAACAAAACATGAACATCAGCTCCTGTGGCGAGGTATCGTTCAGGGAAGATGTTCAGGCCCTTCTCTTCCTCCAGCTGACTTTCCTTTCTGCAGATGTTTGAGCCCCAAACCTGCATATAGAAGGGAAATTATTGTCCCCAGGGAAGATTATTTAATCTCATCCCATCCCCAGATTCTTTTCCCTCCCTCACCTTGTTACAGATCTCAGTCTCTGTGCACAAGCTCTGGTTTGCACAACTAACAGCAGCACGCTCACCCCCCAGACTGCTGTGCGTGGCCCCTACGTTGCTCGCTGACAGCTATCCCAGGCCACACCAAGAACCGGACACACGGATCACGCAGAGGTAAGGTCTGAGGAAAGAGGTAAAGCACAAGACTTGTCTTGCCCATGCACGGCCAACTGCTTGGGATGCAGCCTGAGGAAATGCTGCCCAGGAGAGCACCAACACCTCCTTCTCGGGAGGGACACATGGTCCTCCTGGCTGTGCTGCACACGTGTCCTTTGGTTCCTGATGGACCCTGACGCTTGCTCAGCCATCCCCTCATGAGCCATCTTACACGTACACAGCTGCACGGTCCCCCAGCACAGCTGGCTTTTCTGTTCACAATGAACATCCTTGCACGGGGGTGGCTTAGAAATGTGCGTTTCCAACATCTGAAGGACTTCTGCAGTCATCCGCAGCCACATCCCTCTTGCTGTTGCCCTTTGATCCCTTCCTGTTACCCTGATGTTCTCCTCCTCGCCTCAGAGAGCTGCAGAGACACTTTTGTTCAGATATAGAAACTCCCCCTCTTGCAGGCAGGTTGTCTCCTCTTGCAAATCATCCTCTACTATCTTGACCTACCCAAAAATTTGGCAAGCTCTGTAAGTGCAAAATAGCCAAGGCATTTAGGTGTTCAGAATAGTGTCCACTCCAATTGGCCGTATGTAGAGACTTTATTCCATTTTTCAAGGTAGTGGAGTGAAAAAGAGAGCGTTCACTACATTTTATTAGCTGCAGCAAGACAGAGCATCAATTTAGGATCTTGGCTCCTTCCAGGGATGGTATGTCACCCCTCCGCCCCACATCACCAGATCTTTTCTCCTCCAGGCGCAGCTCGTACAAAAGCCGCAGTTTCAGCTGTGCTGGCTCCGATGTGGGGAGCCTTGTGACAGTCCTGTGCTCTCCAGCAGCATTTTGACAATGCTTCTGTTGACTCGGACTCTTTGCTCCCAGTTTGCCAAACTTTGCTCTTCCAAGCACAGATTTTTCTCTCCAGTTGGTCTTCTCCGAAAGTTAGTTTGCTGCTACGAAGACATTGGATCTATTTTATTCAAAACCTTCAGGGTGTAATTCTTCCCACAGTGGTTCATAATGTTCTTGATTCAATACTCTCCTGAAAACCCAACCCTACGTTGCTCTTTCTCTTTCTTTTTCTGCCGCCCTTGTTTTACCACTGGTAACGTTTAACTCACATATGCCATATATACCCACAGCAGCTCAGTGCTCTTCTGCATCTCTGTAAACAGGTCTTTCTGACATTTCTGAGTGCATCTGCACCCTTCTTTTGCCTTCCCAGGTCAGCAAATGTCTCTCAGGTGGGTGATGTTGTTGCCTGCAGTAGCCAGGACTAGCGGGGCTGAAGCCCAAAGCCCTTCTTCCCAGATTTTAAGTGGTGGTGGAAGCAGAAATCCACAACAGCTTGCTTAAAAATGAAAGCATATTTTTAAATAGGAAGGGAAAAAAGGCGTAACACAAGAGAAACTCCTGCTTTTTGTTCCAAACTTTACACAGCCTCTCAGTTATGTCCTGCATCATGCTGTGTGTAAAACAGGCAATCATTCATACCCAGACAGGCATTTTGAAGGGCAATGCTGCTAAAACCCATATTCTCAGTAAGAGAAGCTCAGTAAGGGAATTTTTCCTCTTTCAGACACGTGAAGTTGTAGTGTTAGCAGATTAGTTACATGGGAACAGGAGCAAAATCAAAGACGGCAAAGCTAAACCCATCAGGTGCGTACACATAGGCCTGGGCAGGTATGTGCTATATGAAGAGCATGGGAAAACTATGCACGGAGAGCAGAGTCTGAAAGCAACACGAACAAACATCAGGCAGGACCAAACCAAACCGAACATGCTGAATGCCGTTTCAGATGGCTCAAAGCCACACGGAGTCGGAGATTGAGATTTCAGCCCCAGAAAGACAGATGCAAAAATAAACTGCAAACCTAAACCTTAGTGTTTTCAGTGGGAGTTTTCCTACGGTATCAGCTCTAAAATACTTCTCCAAAACCTACCTTAAGGCTGCGTAAGCTGACTTTGGCCATCTCCCTCTCTCTGTAGTAAATGATAAAGTACTTTTTTTTTGAGGAAGGATATCTTGGTTTGATGATATTATCGTCATTTGTTGAATTTAGGAACACAGAGGTGGGTCATTTCATACATTCAGGAGTCAGTCTGAATTTCAAACCCAGGGTGTGAGAGGAGTCAAACGTGGTATCCCAGTACTTGGGCTTCGTCGAGGCTGAAATTGTCACTTTTAGCTCAGATGCCACAGAGAATAAGATCTCAAATGGTAAGGCAAAATAAAGCAAAACCCAACCCCTCCCCCCCAAATAAAAACAAACCCCAAAAGCTGTTCAGAAGCCCAAAGGATTGACACCGATGGGCAGATTAGAGTGAGTTCAGCAGAAACAGTGTTTTGGTCCAGCATATTGCTGGATACATTAGATACAGTTTCTGTATCTGATTTTCAGTATTCCCAGCACTTACGAAATCATTTAACAGCCCGCAGCGGACCTTGCTTCTCTGTCTGGGGATTGAAAAATGCTATTTTATTTTTTTCCAATACCTTTTCCTATATCAATGCGGAAAAGAACATAGTCCCGATTTTCTCAAAGCCAGAAGGGCAGACTATTGAATCACACATTTTCAATCTCTGAAGACCAGCATGAATAACACCATTGTTGCACACGTATCAGCGCCCAATGCTAAGGTTACACTGCTTTTGGAAATAAGTAGCCTTTGAATTACCCCTCCTAACAAGTATCATGTTTGTTTTGGTTTTTTTTCCAAAAGGCATAATGGCATACCAAACACTAGAAAATTAATTATGAGCTTGTATTCAGAATAAAAAAAAATAAATATGAATTTTGTCTAGCTATCAAACAAGGTTAAACACTATCTTTCCTCCAGATAACCAAAATAGCCCAGCCTTCCATTTGCACTATCTCCTTGCATTTATCAAGTTTAAACCAACAATGGGAATACTGAAGAAATCCAGCGAGGAAACACAGAGCTATTGAGCCGCTATGGCCTATCGAGGATTCTATCAATCTTAATGTCTAATGCCACATTCTTCCTCGCTTAGATTTCAACGGATACGAGAAAGAGTTGAGCAAATTTTATGTAATTGCTGTGCACTTAAGAGCTTCAGAGGAGACTGCATTTCACGTTTAGTCACTTTACAAGGCTCAGACTAGAAGTATAGCGTGTTAAGTCACCCGCATCCGCCTCTTCTAACCGTCAGAGCAATCTCAACGCTTCCGTATTAGCCGTGCAGCATTATTTGACCTTCAGTTATAACATCCCGACAAGAAAAAAAGAAGAGAATTAAAAATTTNTTTACAATCTTAAAAAAAAAAAAAAAATAAAAAATTTTTAAAAAAAAAAAAAAAAAAAAAGTCCACAGAGAGATCCTTACCCGCGCACTTTACCGGGTCTTTAGGCGAAACTCGTGTTACTGCACTATGGCTGGTGACAACCAGCTCATCAGAGGGAGGAGTACAAAAACTAGCAAAGCTGCTTTTCACGTGAGACAAATTACTCCGTCTTTATTTGCACTGAGAAATGCATGTTCATGCTAGTTCTCCTATTTGAGTTCAGCCAGGATTAGTCATATGGTTAAAACACTCAAAAATCTGTTCCTTAATGCATTTCTGGCAGCTTTAGCAATAAAACCACAGGGATTTATTAGCAATAGAAATTAGTACGATTTTTATTCTCTCTGGATAATACTTTCAAGCGTGCTTCATGACTTATAGCCTATTGACCAATCTAAAAATTTGGCTTTGATATCTGTGTCCAGGTTTTTAAGGGTGTTGTAAAATTCCTTAGGAATGGTTTTAAAAAATGCAGCTAAGAAGCAACTTTAAAAATGTGACCCTGAGAAACCTGTCTTTTACTGAAAGTGAGAAGAACTTAAGCCATCCCTTCCCTTGTTTGGAAAGGCTGCTTTGGTACTCCAGCATCCCTAAAGTTAAACTTTTAACACCACGAGCAGCCCGGCTTGCAGGGTGCCACAGAGCTGGCCGCGACGACGAGCGTGCCCAGGTAATGATACACCCTGGAACGGGTTCTCTCCACACTGCTTCTAGTGGGCAAAAACACCCATCAAGGCTGTTTATGCAATTAAATGCTAAAGCCTTCGGTGGGCTAGGTGTCTTCTCATATATCCTCGTAACACTTCAGACACACACAAATTGGGTATTTCACAGAAGAGCCAAGAAATACACGGCGCAGTTGCGGAAAAAAAGAATTAAAATCACCTGAGCATTCAAAACACTTGGTTCTGCGTTTGGGTTTTTTTCCCCAATGCTTTATGACGGGCAAACCTTTTCCAGTGCGACTTTATTAGCCGTGGTCTAATTACTAGTTAATCCTAGGGAGTATGGGGGCTTAGGCAGCTGCTGCAGCTCAGTTCGGGAGGGTATCGGTGCAAGCCGAGGCTATATACAGCTAGTGCTAGTGCACAGATGTTGTGTCATCTGGCTAAAGTGACCAATAAATAATTAATACGGTCTCATAAAAGCCAGTGGCACAAAAATGATACTATGACTTGCACTTTGGAGAAACAAATGGGACACGAAGATTATTACCATTTTAATGAGACTACACACAAATGGGTTCTGTAGGGGTACTTTCTGCTTACAAATGAAAGCAAGCCATGAAAATAAAACAAAAATGGAATTTTTTTCTACAGAGGGATTTTCCTGCACGACTCTCCTCTGTAGTTTATTTCCCAGAGAAGGTTTGGTTTTGCCAGACGGATCCTTCTGCTTCGCTTTGTAACTGACAGGGAAACCTGAGCATTTCTAGCCTCAGGGCCCACATAAATTCCTCCCTCCTTGATAGATGTTCACCTCCAGCTCTTGGACAGGAAAAAAAAAACAGAATAAAGTCCACGTGTCCCACGCTCTTTGTTGTCATACATGGCTCATGATGTAGAAGCCACGGCAATAGCGCCCACAGAGCCTAAAGCTGGCATCCTACGGAGATTTCTGCTGGGTTTCAGTTAAAGTTCAAGCAGACAGGGGCTACAGGTTCCATTGAGGTTCATCACAAGAAGAAATAATAATTATTAAAAAAAAATAATGGATCAATACCTGTAAACGAGGTAGAGAAGTGAAGAGCCTCCCTATGGCAGTTCTGGGCCGCTACATCCGAGACAAGCAGGGGATGCTGAAGGGGTTCCAGGGCTCGGTGCGGCTCTCAGGGAGCACGGTTTTATGGCCACTCAGGCCAAACAGGTTTCGCCCCCAGACTCCAGGCAGGGGTGTGGAGAAGAGCTTTTATCCCCACTTTGCAGAAAGGGAGCTGAGACAGAGTTAGCTGAAGTCAGGTAAGGAACATGCGCGGGTATTTCTCGCATCCCAGTACCATGCCTAGTCACAAGCCTTTGGCATTCTCATGCAAAAAAAGCATAAGGGCACATGAATCTATAGGGACAACATAAACATTTCGTGCCTTTGTTTTCTGGGTGTGATCGGTGGCTAATTTAGCTAGCCTAAACACATCAGAATCTTTTCATCTCAATTATAATAAGGCTTGAAAACATTAATTTAGTATATTAGCTTCTGAATCCATCAAGCCCTTTAATCCATCAGACTGTTCTTTTAGCCACCTCACTACCATCCAAAGATCCACTCCCTCATCTGTTTTTGAAAATAACAGAAAAAATCCCCACTGTAATTCAGTCACTATTACTACCTTCAAAATTATCTACCTGTGCTGGATTCACAGGAGAGAGATTTACAGGATTTAATGGCAGCAAGGGTTGGAGGTCAGTTAAGGAACCTCTGAAATTACTTGCCTTAGGACAGCAAATTCCACAGCAGTTGCAGCAAAGCACAGGCGTAATGACTGCTTTGGACGTGCTGATGACAGATGGAAAAAAGTTCTGTTGCATGTGCAGTGCCAACGTCCTTGTATACGATATACTTTTCCTCTGGATAACTTTCCTTCTTGAATCAAGGTGTCTTGAGAAGCATCATGAGCAGCTGCACTCTCCGTTCATCCGGAGTGTCAGTGTAACCACTGCTGCAGCTGGGACGTACAAACTCGTCTCTTCGCACAAGCGTTCTCTCTCTGCCCTAGCCAAAATGGTTTTAGGTTTCAAATCAAATTTACACCCTGCAGTTATGTGATGAATTGCTGAGCTACCGCAGCTTCAGTAACCAAGATTGCTCTTTCATCCTTCTCTATGCTGAAGATTTCTGTAAGTCAAGTTTCCTCATGCTCCTACTGTTCTTCGCCTTTCCTTCCCCTCATTAACTCTCAGATTTCTTTGTAATTGGCTTTTCCAGAGAGTGTGGCTACCCCTTCCTCTCTGCTACGGCGGGCTGTGCGCATGGCTCGGCAGCTGCCGTCTCACCACGCTTTCTTGCTACTTCTCTCCTAATTCTTGCACTCTCCAAATCCCTGTACTTTGGCAGGACTTCCCTTTTCCTCCATTCTTACTTCTGATCACGTTTCAGGGAGGAAGGCAGTGAAAGAAAGCTCCCCAGTGAAAGATCTTGCCAGGTCTCCCCAGGACCCAGGAGATGATCAGGCTCAGGGTGGTATTTGTGATGCACCACAAGGTACTGACCTCACCAAACATCACACGTCCTACCTAGCTCCCCACAGTGACCTTTCCCGTTTCTGCGCCAATGAATACAGAGGAGGACGGGGGCAGGGGGAAGGGTTTAATGTTGGCTTTATTGTTTTTTAAAAATCAATACTACATTTTTGTACAGAACCGCATAACCTCCGCATGTTTCCAGCCTACACAAGAAGGTGCAGAATATTTTAAAGATAGCTTACTATAAGTTTAATAAGCTTGCATCGAGCCTTTGCAGAAGCATCTACTATAAAATGGATAGCACAACAAATTGTTGTGTCCTCTTTAATTTGCCTTTGGCTTCTATAAGGAAAAAGATTAATCTTTTCAACAGAACACTATTTTCCGTAGCCCTCCTTTGCCCCTGGCCACCTACAAATTCTTAGCAACTTTTGAAGGTTACTGGTTACTTAAAAAGCAACAGGGCAAACATGCAGAATACCGTTGTACGATAAACTGAAAAAGGCACGTTATGTCCGCAAGGCAATGCCAAGGAGGGAAAAGGAGAAGGGGAGATTTCCACTTTGCTGCAATTAATTGGGAGCTCCCTAGGATGGGGCCATGAGAAAGATAAAGAAGATAAATAAATGAAATGCTCACTTCTTAAGCAGAGCAGACAGAGACTCTCTCACTTACTAAAGAAAAAAAAAAAAAAAGATAACCATCTCTTTCAGAAACTTAAATAGCCAAAAAGGAGCTAAAAGATTTTATCTGAGGTTTGAAAGGGGACTTGTATAAAGGCATATGTAAGGGCACGCTATCTTGGCCAGCAAAGCTGTGCAATATCACTTCCATAGTGTCGGTCACCTGAGGATCCAGAGCCACCCTAAACCCTTAACTAGTTAAACCCCACGCGTGCCCCAAAGAGTCAAGAGGATCACCAGGGCTGCACTCTGCAATACTGGGATGTGTACGTAAAACGCTCCTGGCTACGCAGCCTTTAGGACATGGTGGTATGAAGGACACGTTATTTAATGATAAGAGCAAGGAGACTGCAGGAACCAACTTGTGAAGAGTGAGGGCAGACTGTACCGGAGCGAGAATTCCTCCGGTTTTGTGCAGAATCCTGCAGGGATGCCAGTGACCAGACCTCATTTTGCAGCTAATCCAAAGAACATCTTGAAACCATCAGTTCCTGTCCCACAAAAGGGAACACAAACTGTTTGAAAAAAGGTGTTAAGTGAAGGGGGAGGTGCATTTTTTAACCTTTTCTGACCTGCACATCCCTTAAATTTCCTAAAAGACAGAGCACCTCTAGGTTTAATTTGAGCCCACCAAAAATAACTTTCCCTTCCCTCCTCTCCATTAAAAAAAGTTATCTTTCTGTGGATCCTTCAGAGAATCCACAGACCCCTCAAGTTTTAGTTCACAGCCACAGGCTGAGACCAACCTTTGATCCAAAAATGTTGATCCAACATTGTTCTGGAGATTCCTTTAATTTCCTATCTGGCCTCAAAGAAATTTAATGGAATGGACTTAGGAAAACTGATTAGAAGAGAACATTTGAATTTAAAAAATAAAGCCCATGAAATGCAATTACAAAGGTCATTGATCATGACATTTCATATGAACTCAAAAGTTTTCCGGAATGTTCACGGAGTTCAGAGGGAACTTTACCAAGTGGCAATCCCAGGAGCTTTCTCTACTCTTCCTAAGCTCCAAGAAGGAAACTTGGAACATAGCTGCTGGCAGACATAGGCACAGAAACCTGACGGCCTGACTTACGCGCAAGCGTAATAACATTTTAAAATCCCTTAATGTTTTGCATTTGCTTAAAATTAGGGGGATAAAAGATACTTAAACATATGTTAAGGCAATGTAAATCTTAATCAATGGTGTAGAGTTGCCAAGTGGTTCAAGGTGTGCATGTCTACATGTGCTTATTTTTAAAGCGTGCCAGGCGTGGAGTGGGCAACAGCACAAAGACCTGGCCAGACCTCAACTGCCTTTACGCTCGTTTAAATTAAACTTTTAACATTTAATTTAAAGGGTGGCAAAATTTCAGCTGCTGAAAATCCTGAGAATCAGAGGCGTATAAATGTGATTTAGAGCCTTCACTCATTACTACGCATTAATAGTATATGTGAAGAAAAGTAGAATGACTGCATGTCAAGACCAAGTCTGGGATTTCTTGACATGTCTTAATGTGTGTAAATGGAATATTTATTTATAGCTGCAATAACAGAAAAAAACTAGTTCTGGAAATAATTCACAAACAGAAAGGAATAAATTGTGAGTCGAATGTCATTCAATTAAACCCCCTAGCACTGCTGATTTTTGACAGTTAGGGCATATTAGATTTATATTACTTTAAAAGAGAAACTTTTAAACTTCGATTAGTCAAAGCATTTTCTGAGCAAACAGAAGGAAGCTGCAGAGAGATGGAGATTTCTCTCACCGATCGATGAAGCCCACTTGCAGTGCAGTGACACCAAAACCAAGGTACCCTACGATCTTAGAAGCCAGTGCTAACAGCAATCCCAGCCGTACGCAGGCATCAACCCCAAACAGGGGTTTGACATTATAATTCCCCAAACGACCATACACATGCCATCCGACCCAATTAAACAAGCAAACCCAAGAAAACCAACTGAAACCATGAGACTTGCAGATTTCTATACTAAGTTTCATATGCAGACTCCCTTGAAAGGGTCTATGATCAGTTATTCACCAGATTCTTTTAATCTGGTAAATATAACTGCTTTTAATTATACTAACTCTACGGAGTTAAAGCAGTATCAAAATCACCTGAAGTTCATAAACACTGGATAATTCCATTCAGGCAACATCCAGCCATTACAACATAGCATAAAAGAGAAAAGAGTATGTATATAACACACACAAAGATGAGTCTGGTATAGAATATTATAGTAAAATAGAGAAGTTTTAGTGATATAAGAAGATAGCCTAGCCAAGATATCTGTACAATGAAAGTGAAATAAGGTAGAAATCAAATGTTTCTAACGATTCCTGTTATCTGCACTAATGCATTCCAACAGATCACTCAGCCTTGAAACTCATCATCAAAGAGAATCATATTAATAAAAATGTTCAATGATCCCTCATTTCACAGTGGAATAGGCAGATTTCTTACCAAATCAGCTATGCTGTTCTCTAGGTGTCTGGTAAGACCAGAGTCTAAGGGGTTGTTCTACAAGGCTCTAAGGACCAGAAGTATCAATGCATGAAAAACCAAGATATAAGGTCATAAAACCTACAAAGAGATTAACCTGTAATTAACACTATAGCAGGAATGATTTCAAGCTAAATGCTTACCTACATCAGCCACAGTAATAATTAACTTCCTGACAGAATAAGTCACTATAGTCCTTCACAATTGCCCTAAAATGATGAATATTCACCCAGACTTTCTTCCTTTACAACTTCAAGTTGAGATGACAAGATGTTCCCCAAACCAGTAAGCCATCAAGAACCACGTAGGCTGGAAGAGACCTCCAGAGGTTATCCAGCCCAGCCGCTGGTGCAAAGCAAAGCCACAGTGTAAGGGATGTTCTCCAAAACTTTCTTCCTGTAAAGACGACAGTTTCTTAATCTGGTTCAGACTCTGGTTCAGACTCTTTTTTTATAGATGACACGACTGCTTACGGAAAATGAAACAGGTAGAGAGTCAACGGCATCAAGTTCATAGTACCTCCAACGTCACCATCTGCAGCCATACCCTGCTCACCTCAGAGATCAGCTCTGTTAGCTTTGGCAGACCGTGTTTAACCAAAAGCCAAGATAAATATGTCAGAGAACTTCTGAATCAAATGGAGGGGGTGAAAAAGAAAAAAGGGAGGGGCATTTTATTTAAACATGCTTTACCGGGTTTCTACAGCACGAATGCACCCATTTACAGTTTCAGAGGAGGCAGAATAAAACTGGCAATCAGCTGAAGTAAAGCAAAAATTAGGTTGAACTAAACCCTCTAAAACTTGCCTGCAAATGCACAAATTAGTTTAGGCATGGATTTATAATACAATAATATTCCTCTAAAAACAAGCAAACAGGTTTTCTGTGAACAATTGTTACTTGTACTTCTAAACAATTTAGTAAAAAAATCCTGTAAGAAGCCAAAGTGGAAAGAGTAGAGAAGGACACTTTGCTTTTCAAAGTAACAGTCATTACCAGCTCCTGGTATCTCAATAGGGTTTTCCGAATTTTTTTTATTTTTTTTTTTCAATTCAGTCTATTCTTTCTATTTATTCTAGTGTAAAGTAGCAGAAAATTTCCTGGCAGGCAGCAAGAGATGATATTTTCTAAACACTAAAGACAAACTGGCAAACAATCGTGAACAATAACACAACAGAAAAGCTCATTAGTAAAATACAGCTTCCATGAGAAGGATTTTTATTTTTCTTTAAACAAACTTGAGTAAGTGCCAATATGCACACAATAACTACTGCCCTCTTGAACCAAATGGTGACCCTCAAACGACTGGGTGTTACGGATTTGCATACGAATTATACCGGCAGTTCAGGCAGTAAAAGTCCTAAGGCACCAATTAAGTTTTCCCTAAACCTTTACTTGACAACTTCAAAAGGTAGGAAGTGATTCATAGATCTAGAGCTGGCTTTCTTTATGCAAAATAAAATATTAATTGTGGAGGAGATAGCATAACTTTCATTTCCTACTTCAGTATGTTATCTAGAAAAATATTCAAATCTTTTGCATACCTATATTTCTTTTTTTAAAAAAGCAGTTTTATTCTCCCCACTGTTTCTTGTCCCTGACAAATCCCAGCACCATTTAGCAAGATGGAAGCGAACCACGAACAGGAGCAGGCTTTGCAACAATTTCACTAATCTCTTCTAATTGAAGTCCCACATTCTCCTTCAAGGCAAAATAATTTTCTTTTAAAAAGCAAACAAACTAAACAAACCCAAAAGACCAACCACCCTCAGAAAAACCAAACTGCCAAAACCCCCACCGATGCTCTGTTCTGATCCAAGAACAAAGAAAGAAAAAATTAATTCCAGGAATTCCTTCTTACTGACACCTTCCATGGGCTGCTTTCCAGACTAGAGGAATGATGTCCCAGTTTGGGGGGTTCTGCAGGGAAAACTCATTAATATAATGTTCTCCATGAGACATTTTAAAAAATTTGATTTACGGCCAATATGAGCTGACTAACTATGCATGACAAGTGCCCTCTCAAACGAAATTAAAGCATTTGCACTCAGCGCAGTTCCTAATCAATTATAGTAATGAATTTGCTACTTTCAAGTTTTCAAGACTGAACTCTCGTGCTGCTCATGGACAACGTCTTCCCAAGGTTCTGCGAGGGGCACGCTTCCTGATTACTGGAAGGTTACTGGCATTCATGAAAAAAAATGATGCACAGTTGCAAGAATACTTCCGTATTATCTCCATTGCTGAGTTTAGCAAAGTATTATGGATATTCTCTCTCTTCATCAGGAGATGCAATAGGCAAAGCAAGTGAATAAGCATTATTCCAGGGGTTTTCAGCGCTAAATACATGAAACGGAAAGCCGATTCAGTAATAGAAGAAATGCATCACATATGTAATATTGGAGGGAAGCACTTTTAAAGTATTTGTCCTTCACGGAAATAATAACACTATGATTTTCTGGATTTTAAATATCCGCACACTTTGGATCTTGGGCTTAAATCATCTCACCATTAGACAAGATTACCGCAAGATTATTTAGGCAGAGCTGGGTGCTTCAGCCTGACAGCCTCCCTATATCGGCATTAATTTTCAAATGGAGATGAGTCCTGACAAGAAGTACGCTGTCAGTCATGAGCACATTGCACTGGTTTGTGTCACTGAGGTCTAACAGAATGCAGGACACACTGCATGTTCTCTGGTAAAACGCTTGTGACCTCATTTAGTTAAATGGTGACATACACAGTAGTGGTTTAAAATTCCAGAGCAACCTGTGACAATGATACATACATCTCTATGGAGTAAGTGTTAACAGAAAACAACAGGAAAAAACCAAACAAAACCACCAGCATGTTTAATTGCTCTTTGTTTGGCTTCTTTACTTTTTCTATATGACTCCTACTCGATCACAAATGCCACTATAATCTTCAAAAGAGGATTGTGAGTATTGAGTCTTTCAACTCCTCACTCAAGAGCTCAAGAAATTAATTTATGTACTCCATGTTGTGACCTCAGCTGATCTGTGTGATGACCCCAGCTGCAGACCCCAAATACTTGTACCGTCTATTCCCTTCAACAGAGGTTTTGTCTTTTTCACGTCTTTCAACTGCCCAGGCTGGTTTGATATTCTATCTCCCTAAAATGGCTTAGGCAGGTTGAGACACCCACTGTTTCTCACACCTGCTATTACCACAAAATAAGTTCAAAACCAACCAAGCAAAAAAAAAAAGAAAACCCCAAAGCCCTCAAAAACCCCAACCACTTTTTTTTTTTTTTAATCAAAAAAAAAAAAAAAAAGAAAAACCCAAAGCCCTCAAAAACCCCAACCCCTTTTTTTTTTTTTTTAATTTATTTTCTTCTGTGCACACCATTCTGAAAGGACAAGGACAGGAGGGAAGGAGGGAGTGCTTTGCACATCATATAAATGACATCCCAAAAAGAAGCGGAGAGGGGGGAAAGGCTGAGAAGTTTGGGAAACACGAGAGCTCCAAACGTGAGAGAATGTGAAAGGACAACAAGGGCCTGGCAAGAAGAGAGATGGCCGCTTTTCAAGCAAGAATCACAGCCTGCAAAACGATAGCTACAAGCTGGACATGTTCAGGAAAAGCTTCAAATTCACCTCTGAAAATAATGTAATTTTGGTCACATTTTCTAGAATTTGCTGCTTTCAGATGACTTCATTTTTTTTTCCTGAAATCAACCCAGGTTTTAAACTTCTAAGGATTTCCTGCACCATTAATCTTATTAACATTAAAGTAAGCCATATGTCTGATTTTTGTTATTTCTTAAAACTCCGTCTATTCAGATCCATGCAGCGTTTCAACAGTGATGACCATTAGGCTTTTATTTTTTTTTAGAAAGCCTTTGTTTTGCCACTTTGGCTATCACTTCACAGGCCGACTTTCAAACAAAACTTTTCAATTAAACAATTAAACGAGCACATATATCGTCTGCAGCCGATCTTATTTATAGTCATTGGGTCTTTTTAAAAGTCCTTCCTAATGATCACATCACCATGACTAATCTCCAGCATAATTTACTGCAGGCCAATATATATATTTCTCTTACTTAATCAGAGCAATAATATGAATTACTTAATTGCACAGCAAGACTTGCATGTGAGCAATGACTATATATATGCACTAGCTAAAGTCCCAGTCCTACCATGGTAAAAATCCCACCAATTTCAATGGAACAAGGCATTCGTTCACAGTATTTACAACATTCACAGTACTTAAGACATTCCCAGTATTTACGACGTTCCCAGGTCATGAAAAACAAGGCTTTTCCAATCCCATCGCATGAAACCATTTATGTATCATATGGTTCCACAGGAGTATTTTCTTTTTTCTATAGTTAAACAAAGAAGAAACTGCCTATCAGGCTGGCAATACTAGTCCATCAAAGCACAAAGCAAACCCAAAAAACTTATTTCATGATTGATTTCCCAGTGATCCGTACTCCATCTGCATTCAGCGAGGAGAAAAAGAAATAAGATTAGAAGTATCACTATACATACAGAAATATCTAGTCTGCCCCTTAAGAAAATAAAGTAGCTGTAGTGTGTTATAACCGTTTAGATATGCACAAGTTACTCTACAGGCAGGAAAGTTAGCTAGACAGAAGGAAAAGCCAAGTGTTTGCAAAGTATCAGAACGATACCTGACAACTGCATTATAAGTCAAAACTGCAAATGAGCAGGGGGATAGTCTGCTACTCAGGACTCTGGCTATAGCTCAGGAGAGAGGTCATCATTCCTAATATATACCTTCGGAATAAGAGACGGGAGAAATTCAGCCACAAAAATCTTCAAGGCAGCATTTACTTCATTCCTCTCACCTCAAAGTGCCTCTGGAACCTCGAGCAAGTCTTTGAAGCCTTCACTCTAAAACGAGGATAATACATTTCTGCACTCTCAAGAGGTAAAAAATGGAGTAAGAATGCTCCGAGGACCTCTCTGTGATGGATGCTACATTAACGCACCCTTGAATGGTCGCCAAATAGAAAGATGGTCAGAAAGAAAAATCAGGTCCAGTGGAGTTTCTGGTACAAGATCAGAATTATACAAACAAACAAGGCTGGAAGGAACCTCTGAAGGTCTCTGGCCCAACCATTCTGCTGCAGTCATGGATAACTTAGAAGCTGCATTAGGCGGATAAGGACTTTATCCAGTTTAGTTCTGAAAAATCCTTCGGGCTCCCTGTTCCAGGGCTTAACTGCTCTCACCGGGAAGAACTTTTTCCTCACGTTTACTTGTAGTTTTTGCACTCTGAAAAATTATTTTCTCCCTGTAGTTAACAATAATGAACACAAGTGGCAATGTTGATTTCTGATTATTCCCACAAAAGAAAAAAAAATAAAATCTAAAGAATGCAATATATTTGCAAGAGACACCAAGCCGTATTTTGCTATAAAGAGTATATTTAAACTTATGGGTTATCAGCTGGCTGTAACACAAGTCAAACTGATAAATTCTATCAATTGATTTGAAAATACATAGCTACAACCGCAAGTTGGAGTTTATTGTTATTCTTCCTTCTGTTCATGACAGACTTTCAGATTTCATAATTTCTTGGTGGTTTGGCCACAAACTAAAAGTGAACAGTTTGGGATCAACTGTTTTCATCCTTCATTTAATACGGGTGTACTGTGGGGACCTTATCCTTAACAAATTCTTTGAATCCTAGCCAAAACTGGGCATGGGAAAGCCTAAGACCAATAAAGAAGTGCCGTTTGTAACGAGTTTGTGGGATGTAGCCATGTGCAAGAGATAATTTTCTTCTTTTTTTTTTTTCCAGAGTAGGGGGGAATGTGCAATGGAATCTGTGAAACTGCAACCGCAAGAAAACACTATGGCAATTTGTAAGACCTAAACTGTACATACTTTCTTCAAATGACGTGACACGTTTTGTATTAATTCAGTGAAAAACATTACATTCTAACTTGTCGTTCACTTATTTTTCACCTTATCTAATATTGTATTTATCCCACCTCCACTCACATACGTATTTTCTACTTAATACAGTACATTTTGCCACAGCATTCCCACTCCAGAACGGCACCGTATCACCCTGCTTACAGTGGCAGAGTTCGAAGGGGAAAGATCAGGCAAACCCCTAACAATAAATGCTCAGAGTGGGTCAAACTAACACCAGTGAACTGTGCAATGTGACTTTAAACCCCATACAACAACGGTACCTTTCTTCTGGCATAAATTTATTAAACCATTAAACACCCACAGTTTTCCCTCCTTTAAAAGCAGCTTCTTAACACAGCACTGACAATGATGTTAAAAATCACCATGATATTTAAGCAAAGATAATTAACTATGAATACTAAATGCATTCATTCTTTCATGTTCTCCAACCCTCTCTCCCAAACCTATAACTGGTTTTCTGCATCTCCTCAATTTCTTGAAGACAACAGCAGAACAGACGATATGAAAAGTTCAAACAAAAGACTGGACACGTATTTTCTGCAGAGAGATAATACAGAGATAATAGAGACGAATTAGTTACCTGGTTTTTCCCTCAGCTGAAAATGGAGGAGATACGAGGGCCAGGCTGCTGGCCTTGCTTTCTTACTTTGAAACACCTGCAAAAAGCAAACCCTGTAAAAATCAGGCACTTCTTACAGGGCTTCTTCCAGAGTCAAGTGATGTTAAACAAACAAATATTTTCTACAAAATGGCTTTGTGCTCCAAAATAGATAGATTTTTTTTTTAATCTTAATCTTCTTTTGATGTTATTTGCTACAAAAATCTGAAATTGGCATTTTGTCCTGTTTAAATGAGTTGAGTGTGTGCTGCTCATGTCGCTAATTTGGAATTTCCACCTCTACCTGGACTTCAATTCTTCTGGTAAATTGAGAGGCCAGTATAGAAGCACATTTCCTGCTATGAAACTTTTCTGATTAAATGCAATAGTAAAAGTTTATTTCCACTTCAATGCTACAAAACTCTACTTAAAATCACTTTAGTAATGATCACAGCAATCATGTTTTCAGAAATGCAAATAAAATCTAGTTTTCTTCTTGCCTTTTAAACGCCTCTGGGCACAGCGTGTCTCCATCGGGATAAATCGCCCTCCCTTCTTGGATTGGCATCGGCAGAGATTCCTGAAGCCACTACTGGTAAAAGTCAAAGCAGATGAAATGATAAACCCTACTGAAGCCATGACAGAATTTAATTTAAACTAAGATTTTGCCAGCCTTTCCTTAGCTGTAGCAGTTTAACGAGCAGTTACACACAGATACGCACACATATATTATCCATAGTGGTACCTGACAGGACTGAGATGTTCCCGTGACCTTTTCTTCAAGGGAGCTACATCTGCAATGTAAAGCTACGTTTACATTGCTACACCTTGTAACGTAAAGCCAGGAAAGAAGGGTGACTCTCAATTAGAGTGAATTTCTAGCGTCTATCAGAGGAGAAGGAGCCGCAGAACCTGCCCTCTGTGTAATTTCAGCTCAACAAGTTCCCCAGTGCCAACAATTCATCTCATTGTCTTAAGCAGCAGAAAGATTTTTATCTTTTTCACCACAAACGTTTTCCACCAGCAAATATTTTAATGTTTTTAATTAAAAGTGCCATTTCTGGAGAAGACTTAAAACAGTAACACAGCAGTAAGAAAGCATCATACAATCCAACACTGAATAGTGAAGAAGTTTTTCTGTATTTAAACTTTTAAAAATAAATCTTCTACAGACTGTCCAGTGCAATGTAAAAAAAAAAATAATAAAAAAACCATCATTACACACATGCATCATAAAACATTTATCTTTCCTCAGCTGCACAAACTGGAAGCTGGATGTACACAGAAGTATTAGAAAATGCGTTTCTCTTCTGCGTGTAAAGTTATGGATGTGAGAGTATGGACGTGCATTTACAGAAGCAGCATTTCCAAAGTTGCGTGGCTAATTTAGGCACAAACAAGTCGTACATAGTTAAGTTGCACCATCTGTGAACCAAAATGGAGATGCCTGGAATACAAACGTTACAGAGTGCCTGAGGATTATTTTTCGCAAATCAAACAACACTCTTGTACGTTCTTCGGTGAGAACTTCAGACAGGAGTACTTCTTCAGACTGAAAATATAGCTGATACGTGAATCTATTTAATAAAATACAAGCATTACACCATAAATTAACGTCAAGATTGCCTACGCAGTCAATCATTAGTCATGCCAAAAATATGCACTCTGGTGAATTTTAGCACTATTTGCTCTAATAATCAGCACATATTGCTTTTCCTACAAAGTTAGCATTTAACATTTACATTTAAATAAAATGTTAGCAGAAGCATACAGGTCTTTACATACATAAAAAGCAGCAAAGGGTAAAATTGATATTCACTCATAAATTCCGTATTTCTTCAGCCAAGTGACTATTTGTGCAGCAATAACATTTCATAGACAGCCTTTGCATATTCATTTTTCTAGGAACAATAGTCCTAACCTTTGCAATAACAAAGGTATTGATGTATCAAGATGACTAGAACTCATCCTTAATATCCTCCACTACTGGAATTCTATTACGCTAAAAAATAAACCTTTGGCAACACCAAATCCTTTCATGTATCCAGGCTGCTGTCTTTACTGTTAATTTTAAAAAAAATGACAATTAAAATCAAGCATGCTATTTTGGCACTTCAGTGGAATTCTTCAATTTTTGTTTATTTTTTTGTTCCAACAATTCTTTACCAAATGCATTATTTAGATCACGAGCAGATTTCTTAACTTTTCAGTATGGCAAACAGGAAAAAAAATAACTCAGTTCAACCAAGAAAAACAAAGACAGAGACCTCCCCTCCCAAAAGGTCTTTTGGCAGTTGCAGAGAACCTGCAGCCCGTTTCCTCCGCCTGGGCCCTCCCTGCCGGGTCTCCCTGGCACTCCCAAATGCTCTGGAACGGCATTTGCAGTGTAAACAAATGTCAGCACTTAGATTATTGTAAATTATTTACAGTAAACTCATATAAGACTAGAGGGTACTTTAAGGCCTCGTTGAGATTGCAATAATTATTCTCAGAAACTGAATTATGGCAGCACCTAGCGCTTAGAGGCAAAACCAAGAAAAATACCATGACCCGAAACATGGAAGACAACTTGCTTCCCCTTTGCTAAAGAATTCCCCATTGAGCAGAGAACAAACCTTGAATGATTTTCCTCCAAAGAAAAAAGCTCAAGCAACCTGTAGATCATGTAGCAAAAAGAGGATGTTTAATGATGAAAAACATCGAATGTGCTTGTTACTACGCCTGACGCCAAGATTAATACTACAGATATGTTACCTAGGGATGATGGCTGAACAAAGGAAAACTATCCTCAGCATCCTGGCCTGTTGGATGGCAGGGCAATGGTCGTCACAACCCAGAGCTTGGAAAAACTTGGCTTAGACACCAAGAACTATTTTTTATTAGCAAGGAAAAAGTGTTTACATCCAATTTTTGTAGCTACGCAATTGCTTGTCAACAAATCACAGACTGACTTTTAGATGTATTTATAGATTCTCAAAATATTGTGTAGGCAATTTGAGAATGTAAACAAAACCAAAAACATTGCAAAGTCTGTTTGTCAACTGCTAGTCTAAATACATTTATTGACATAAAATAGCAAATAATTAAGCCAATATTTATGTAAAAAAAATCCAAATTTAGAGTTACCTGAATTTTTCTCAGAACAGTTTTGAATCTCTTTTTAAGAGTAAGTTTTAACGATCCATCCTTCCTGAAAAATATTCCAACAATCATAATTGTAACCATCTCATTTAAGATGAGAAAAAGCCACTAGAAAAAGATCGGACCAATCTATCTTCTTCGTAATCGTATCAGTATGTTCATAAATGAATAAAACAGTTGAGAAAAAGAAAAAGTGAAATGCAATTCTTCAACCTTGCTAGGTCAAATCCTCAGCTGTGCTGCAATATCTTCAGCTGTCAGAGAAACTTTCTGAAAGCGGTGGGGAGTTGGAAGAAACACAACTGGGCAAAAGGAGCAGCCAAAATTTGTTAGGATTTTGGATCACCTAAAACCATACCGAGAAGTCACATAACATCAGGTCTCTACGATTGGGGTGTTTGCAGTGCAAAGGACATACACATTAACGAAGAAACCGATGCAGACGCTGTAAGTCTGACCTCTTACAGACTGTGTTTAGGGCAGTCTGTAGGAGCTCCATCTATCAGAGCCCTGGAAAACACAGGTCTGCACGAGAAGGTGTGAGAGTCCACACAAGCAACTTATTTATGCTGGTCTGCATCACATTACAAAGGAAAACAAAGAAGGTTTTAGTGCCTCTAACTGTAATCTCAACTCTACTGTTTGTCAAATTTGCAACCATTCATCTAACTGATGAAGAGTCATCTAAATGATAAGGAGTCAAATGCAAATAAATCATATTAAACTTCCCAATATTGTGATGAAAAACAGAATCTTGGCCCAAATTTTTCAAATGGGGGTGGCAAAGCCCCATAACAATGATGTCCAGAGGTCTGGGATATCCAGCAGTGCTGACTTACAAGTTGAAGATCCATCAAGGACAGTAACATTTCTGAAGAAACTTCTGCAAATCAAGAGAGAACGCAGTACACTTCTCTCTTTACTTATACCAAGTGCCCACTTACAATGGTTATGACAACGTAGCTGCTTGACTACAGCTGCAATTTCAAAGTCATGGTATTACCACCACTTTGAACAGTATCACAAAGACAAAGATTCAGCTGAGGTGAGACCCTATGGCAAAAAAATAATCCCTTTGAGGGAGTGAGGAAGAATTCTGATACAGGTGTTCAAACAGTTCATCATTTTTAGACAGAAATCCTACATAATTTCACACTGTTTTAAAATCTGAGTGAGACCACATTTTACAGAAAGGAAAGATATAAGTATTATTTTGTATTATTTCCAGCAGAAATGATAGCTTTGATCAAAATAGAAAAAAAATTCTCATATATGTTCTCTTATGAAAACCATACGTGTTCTCGATGAACACCATAACTAAAGATAAGCTTAAGTACACCTGTTGATCATGACAAGAAACTCTGTGTTATTTATGCACAATGAAAAAACAGTTTAAAAACATTTTCCAATGAGATACCTGTTGGCATATTGTCCATCAAAAGTTCCTTTTTATCTCACCTGGGAAAGTGATTGTCTACAGACACTTTTCTCACATGCCAAGCATATGTGCATTTTCATCATAAAATAGTGAACTATAATAACTTGAGTTCAACCACTGCCTTGTCAACCAGCAGGTTGTTGAGTGGTTGGTTGGGGTTTTTTTTTAAATACTGCAGGCCACATCAAGTATCTTCACTACAATATCCAAAGACTTCACGATGTACACGTCTTTCCACTGTCCCCTTACATTTTATGTTGTAAGAAATATCAGCGATTTCTCCTTGCACATATTGAACCAATCTTCTTACAGTTTCTTATAACCCACAGAAAGGTTGACCCTCTCGAGCAGACGTAATGTGAGGATGCTGCATCATGACAACACAATCATCACGACCGATACAAGCACTGCAATGTTGACTGTCCGCCTGTTGCCATCCGATGTTCTCCGGGCATGCAATACAGCAAATACTGCATTTGTGTGATTGGTGGGTATTTCTACATTGCAAATCATGCCTTCACAGCAAGAAACACATTCCTGTAGAGAAAAAGGAGATCACTGGACACAGAGGAACTCAGCAGTGGCTTTTAGAGATGTAGGTTCTTTCAACTGAGCGCAAAGGTTACAGCTAAACAGACTCTTTGCTTCCACCTGGCAGCCTGACCCAGCAGTGGAGCACGTATGCTCCAACTTCTCTTTCACATCACGCACCACAACCTTCCTGGAGGAACTCATCACCTAGTGCTGTCACTAGGCTTCAAAACCGCGATGTGATGCAACACAGCCATGTTAGCTGTACTGATCAGCTCACTAACATTGCAGAAAATAGAGAATGCTTTCCACCACTCTCCCCTTCTAACACATGAGCTTAAAGCATGCATTTGAATGTTTCAAGTTTCAGCTTTTTAAGCAAAAAATTCTGATGGCAAAAACTCTGTACTCATTCATTTTTCCCCTCAAACTTTTGTATTCAGTGTAGCTTTGCAGGCTGAACTTCGGACTTTCTTTTTCAGTTTTCTAGTGCCACAGAACCACTGACACAGATGATTTTCAGGAGGAAATCTGAAAAAAATTTTCCTTAATTGACACTTCTTACTAGAAAAGCCAAGAGAATGCCACATTTTGTCTAATCCAAAGGCACGAGAACTCTTGTAAGATAAAATGCAGCAGAAGGCAGGCTGCATACTCATTCTATGCCCTCAGTCCACCAAAACCTGTTGAAATCAATGGAAGTCAATTCAGACAACATACAAATCCTTTTATGTTTACCATGGATGTTGTCTGTTCCATTGCTGGTGTCTGAAATCTTTCATCTTAAAAATAACTGAGAGACTTGGGGTTGTTCAGCCTGGAGAAGAGAAGACTCCAGGGAGACCTTAGAGCCCCTTCCAGTCCCTAAAGGGGCTCCAGGAAAGCTGGAGAGGGACTGGTGACAAGGGCAGGGGGTGACAGGCCAAGGGGAACGGCCTGAAGCTGCAGGAGGGGAGCTGGAGAGGAGATCTGAGGCAGAAATCCTTCCCTGGGAGGGTGCTGAGGCCCTGGCCCAGGGTGCCCAGAGAAGCTGTGGCTGCCCCTGGCTCCCTGGCAGTGTTCAAGGCCAGGTTGGATGGGGCTTTGGGCAACCTGGGCTAGTGGAGGGTGTCCCTGCCCATGGCAGGGGTGGCACTGGGGGGGCTGGGAGGTCTCTTCCAAGCCAAACCGTTCTAGGATGCTGTATGATTCTATAACCTTGTGAACTATTAGGGCATTTGCAGATAATACTTTACTGCAGTGAATAATAGTTTGGTGGAAAATGCTTGATTATTAAGAGTAAAGATTTACCTAGCATCCCAAGGATGAGAGAAGGCAGCAGTTCTATCTTTTTGTCAAAAATCTCGGTTGTATCACGCTCAAAGAGTGTGGCCTTTGTGGACAAACACAGCCTTGCTTTGTGTACTGCGCAGAGTTCTCCGAGCTACGTTGCGCAGAGACGTGACTGCAGTACCTAACTCCCAGACGGGCTTGCCCAAGGGCTGACAGTGACAAAGCTGCAGCACCACAAGCATCGGTGCAGGTGGCATCGCCTACCCGGGCACCTCACTCAGAACTCAGAAGCCAAGGCCCACGAGCAAACTAGCAATGCCCCAGAAAGTTGAGGTGTTTCTTTAGAAGTTGTTATTACACCCTGTCACGCAGCAGCCCAAACAGGAGACAAGGAAGAAGGGGGTAATCACGCTTCTGTTGCAGAAGTTAGATTTCTATTGTTAAATACTGGAGAGTATATCTTGGCACATCCTCGTCAGCTCAGCAGGAAAAACAAGTACTGAAATGGAAACCTCAAAGCCAACGTGCTGCTCTTATACAAAGAGTAGTGCTTACTGTGTGGCCACTTTCTCTGTGATGGTGGCAGCCTACGAAATGGCATTCTTCTCCAGTTGCACATTTTTTGGTGACTGATGCACTCTTCCCATGGTCTGTGAAGAGATGAACCGTCAAACAGTACTGAGTACCTACAAAATAAAATTTAAAATGTTTATTTGCGTAAAGTATGTGTTCTTTTACAGAGTTTAAAAACTTCACACAACTTAGCAAAATATTCCCATAAAAATGACTTATTTGGGCTGTATAAAGTCATTTTTCAACATGATCAAAATACCATTTAGCAAAAAATTAATTGGTGATGAAATCTTAAGCTTAACTGACCCTTCAAACCTCCAGAAAGGCTGCTATCACTTAAACTACTTATCGGCACTGTAATCTACACATTTCTCTTCTCTACTCTTTTATTGCAGCACATTCTTGTTTTCTTTGTTTCAGACCTGTTTCCTCACTCCTCGAGTTCATTTCTTCCCCTTTCTCACTGTTACTGTCAACACCACTGCGAAGAAAAATGAGGAAACATATTTCTGTTCTTTTCTATGTATCTGTCATTCTCTCCTACACGTGTGATCCCTAGTCATTCAGGTCTTGCTGTTCACAAGAAGCCTATAGCCTAGAGAGACCATTATATCTTAGGACAGTATGGAAAAGGAAGGGGATAAGGCTACAAAGGCAATTCTGAAGGTTTTTTTAAACAACATCTTTAAAATGAATTCCTAGGAAACACACAGATACACACACACACACACATATAATTAATATATCATTGATATATCATTAACACAGTATTTACTATATTAAACATGTATTGTTATATATTTTATATAACGTTATATACACACATATATAGATACAAATATTTTTCACTGTGCTTTGCACTGTGAAATGGTCAAAATATTCACCTCAGCAGAAATTGCATGACTCAGTATTACTAACAACATAACTGAGGGCACCGCTGTGTTGGCATGTTAATCCTATTCAGTTAGACTTCTCTGAGATGGCTGAGTCAGGGAGAAACCAATTTAACTATCAGAAAGAATCTCCTTACTACAGACACACTTACTTTCAGGACACCATCTATCTTCAGCCCATCTGTTACAGTTGTAGTTGTCCACTGCGTTATCACAGGTAAAGCACTTAAAACTGTTTGGAAATGGAGTGGCTTTAAAAGTATTAAAATATAGTAAGTTTGCAAGTATTAAGAAAAAAATTAAGTATTCAAAATAATACTGTAAGTGCTCATATACATACTTACAAAAACATATTACATACATTTACATATTTTCAATGATACCTCACTGTTAGACAAATAAAACCTATAAAACAAGTTTTGTAGAAAGCATTTACATTTTTAACTGGTTTTGCTATGCATGAACTTTAAAACATCTCCGCCTGTTTTCATTCTCTCACAACTCAAAACACCATTTGAGTAGTGGTGGGAAAATTATGAAAGAAAGAACTTCTGATGTATATGCCCATGATAGTACATCCGTGTGTGTTTGTACAGATACACAAACACAGTCAACATTCAAATGGCTTTTGATTCCTTTGAGGAAAAAAATACATCTTCAAAACAGCCACAGATCTTCATCTCCAACCCCGAAGAAGGCTGAACCCTTTGACAAAGGGATCAAGAGAACTATTTTTAAATCTTATTTACATTATATAAATATATACATGGTTTTAAGATGCACAGTTCCCTAGATGCACATATATACCTATTATATCTACCTGTCTTGACTTTTTTAATGACAGATATCATGAAAATCTCCCCTTAAATGAAGGGATAGAACACTTCTGATGCTAGATAAGAGGTAAAAAAATGATGCTATTAGTGACAACTGGCTTCACAGGTCTCACAAGGTTTTTAATTACCTTCAGTTTGACTTAATTGCATACAGCACACCTATTCTTTCCCTTACAAAAACCCCAACAAGATAAAAGACAAAAACATCAGTTCTGTATTATTTATGAGAAATCCACTGCATAATTTGCTCTGTAGGAAGACATTAGAGACAGAAAAATATAATAAAAGCACTTAAAATGTGAAAACTATTGCCCTCATGCACTCTTCAATTTAGCAATGCATGCAATTGTTTGTTTTCATTCAGTCAACTGATAAAATCTTAGAAATAAACTGAACTGCTGTGGGTTGAAAAGCAAAAGTTTTATTTTAAATTTTTTATCCTTCATCTCTGAAGGAGGCCAACACGTAAAAACCAAAGGACTGAAAGAATATGGCAATTAACTGAAACGTTAAGCTACAATGGCATACACAAAAAAAGCATAACTGTCTACTTACGGTCTAGTGGAGGTCTCACATTGTAAAAGTTGATGTTCTCAGCTGAAACCCAGTTTCCTGAAAGGACGAGGAACGGAAGAAAGGCTCTGGCCAGCATGTGACAGAATAACAACATGCTGAGTATCACTGTGCATGAAAAGCAGAACTCTTAGGCCTAGGAAAGAAAGGGAACACATTATTTAGGGGGAATCATAAAGAATTGAGCATGTAGAACAATAAATTTCCTCTGAACTACTCCTGAAACCCGGAAAATTCAGTCCGTAGATCTATACTGTGAAGATGGCTCATGCAAGCAAGCATGCAATGAACAATGCAAAGCTGAGCAGTTACTGCCTTCTGCTGGCCAGGATCCTGTACAGAGTACTTAAATTTCCACACACTTAAAAAAGTTAACACTATTTCTTTAATCTACTTGTCCTTCTGAGCAATGTTAATCTCACAGACTCCTTGTAAGCGTTCCTCAAAATCAACATCACAACTGAGCTCCTTTATATTCTACTTGAAACAGACAGGAATGCAATACCATTAAAAAAAAAAAGCAAAATGCACACAAACGTCATTTTTAACACAAACAGCCTGGAACCCAATTCCCGAGCTGCTGTAGATCAGTGTATGCCTATTGACCTCAGATAAGCTACATCATCTGAACGGTAAGTGCACTTATCAGTGGCACAGCATTAAAGATCATGAGTGTAAATCAGATTTATTTCTCTTTAAAGTGAATACCAGGGAAATGCGAAGGAAGACGCCTGGTGATGTTACACAAGTTTTGGAGAATTGTGAAGCAGAACATTCAGCAAGATGAGATGCACATATTGGGTGTGCTTTGCACATTTATTTGGGGCCCCTAAGTATTTTGGTAAGGCTTTATAGAGGAGAAGAACTAACCAATGAATGTTTTGGTCAGTTTGATATTTAGATGTACACACATACGTACACACATAGAGGTATGTATGGCAAATTGCAGTGATACTGGAAACCTCGTTCAGATATTAAAAAGCAGAATCAGATTAAATGGCACTCTGCCCATGCAAATTCCCAGCAGGAGAAACAAGCTTGAGTGGAGGCTCCCGCCAAACCAGAGACGTTGCTCTGAGCTGCCAAGTGCATTCATTCAGAAATCTCTCTGCACGCCCCTGTGTACACACACACTACGCCCGTGCAGGGAGCTCTGAATGAATCCAAGCCCTGAACTGAAAACGCTACTCAAGCCCACGGCAGAGAAGTCAAAGGACTTCCTTCTCTTCCCTGTTGGTTTTTTTCCCCAACTGACACATACAGGGATTATGTGAAAGATGGTTTTGCCAACAAACCAATCAACAGAAAGTTCAACTTTATGCATTGGGAGTTTAGCCATCCTACTTAAGATTTGCTTTTTAATTCATAGCTTTATGAATATATTTCAGTAGATACTGAGAAAGCCGCAGCACACCTCTACTTGTAGTGCACCTCCAAGACTATTTCCTGTGGCTGGTCCAGATTTCTTCTGACTACAGCTCAGGATCTAAAGAAGGATTAAGAAAAAGAATCTGTGGAGAACAAACAGCAACTGATGATCATAATTCTGTCCTAAAGGAACTAGTTAGCTTAAACACTGTATGTCCTTATTTATATTGAAAATGAAGAGAGAAACCTAGAAGTGTGGTGGTTTTTGCACCAAAATATCCAAAGCAGCACCTGATTCCCTCATTCCTCTGATACCTTGATGTCATAAAAGAGAAACGAAGGACAAAAAGTAAAGCAATGAGACTACTCATTCCTTCCACGAGGACGAGTTTGCTTCTCTTGCAAGGGAAAAAACATTATTCAGGCAATGACCTGCACGGGACCAGACTATACTCGATGAATATATATTTTACACTCTAGAGATATATCCAAGCTTTCAAGACACGCTATGACTAAAATAGAAGCACTTATCAGCAACAAGGTAACCTAAAAGAGCAAAGACAATCGTCAGCCTCCAGATCAGAGGTTATTAGCAAACTATGAGGTAAACAGGTCTCCCACAGTTCATTTCTTACTGAAACAAACACAAAAATGTTGGTCAAATCCCTAACGCCACTGCAAAATCCAAAATAAATCTAAACCATAGTACAGTTCTCTCCATTGAAGCACACGATACTTGCACAGTGATGTTCTGCAGCATTACCAATGGACTGTTTGTAACCCACGGGACTTGTCTCACTAATACACACTCGAGGTGCACATTTCAAATAGACACTTGGTTTTGGGGGTGGGGTGTGTAACTTCTTGAGAGGCAAACCTGTGCATCATGATGGATGCTTTTCTGCTGACAAGTCAAGCCACATCATGTTCTGTCACTGAGATGCTGCCTCCACCATCTTTTTCATGACCCTTTAATATTTTCCAAGGCAGATCAGCAGAATGTGGCATTATCCAGGATAGCAGAAAGGAAAAAGAGGAGACAGTGCTGCTACTACAATTCATGAAGGATCAAACATACTATCCAACTCAATTTCTCCTTCCTCTAGCATTCTTAGCTCTACCAGTTTATGTTGGAGACAACATCTCTCCCTCAAGTTCCTTTTGTTTTACACAGTTCATTTTAAGTTAGTTCTTAAAAACTCCATCCTTTGCCATCTCTAGCTACGATTCTTCAAATCAGTTTTTGCTCACAAAATAATGCTTTATCCCAGTGTCAAGACGTGACAAAATTTCTATTCCAGCTGACAAATTTCTTCTTTGCTTCACAGACCAGATTTCCCCATATTATCCCATGCCACTCTCTGCTTTAAGGTATTTTGGATCAGGCTTCAATAACCTAACCAAGAGAAGGAAGCACCATAGTGCACCAAACCCCTTCATTAATACCACAGCCGTTATTCTGAATGAGATGAAGAGTTAAAGTCAAGGTAATTGCAAAATATCATAGGTACTGGAAACAAAATACAGTACATTTACATTTCTGTAAAATTATACTTTCCAAGAAAACAGTCAATCTGAGAAAAAATTAACAGCTAAAATGCATAAAGGCTAACTTAAGATCTTAATTTCCCACACAGAGGAGAATTCTTACACAGTGATTTAAAAACAAAAATACCCCAAAGCACAGAATATGAAACGCAATTATGCACAATTAAATTAGCTCTTCAGGAATGTCCCCTTTTTCTGATGTAGAAGACACATCCCTGCTGTCATTCTGTTTACAGGTTGTCCTTTCCTATTCATTCCCATAGGTATCTCCTGCCATCCATTACTGGAGTCCAAACACAGAATGACGAGATGTTTGTTCTGACTCGGTACAGTCCTTGTTCTTACACTCCTCCATTGATCCCACTACTCGGCAGAGACGGAGTTAAGCTACTTTTTAACAAGGGCAAGTGCTGGATTCTGCACCTGGGAAGGGGCAACCCTGGCTCTACATACAGACTGGGCGATGAGACGCTGGAGACCAGCCATGCTGAAAGGGACTTGGGGGTCTTGGCCGACAGCAAGTTGAACACGAGTGAACAGCGCGCCCAGGCTGCCAGGAAGGCCAAGCGTGTCCCGGGGTGCATCNGTCTGGATAATGCTCTCAGTCAAATGCTCTGGTTTGGCTGGTCCTGTGTACAGCCAGGAGTTGGATCCTTATGGGTCCCTCCCAACTCAGGATATTCTATGATTCTATGATTCTTTTAACAGCAAGGTGGAATTTTACTGCGCTGAGCCACATTTCCCTACTTCCTCCCGCTCAGCCTTTCCACTCAGAAGAACAGAGGCAAGGGGACGGCACAGCCAGTAGTGCTGCACTGTAACAATGTGCGCTGGCAGCCCAGAAAGCCAACCGTGTCCTGGGCTGCATCCCCAGCAACATGACCAGCAGGTCGAGGGAGAGGATTCTGTCCCTCTACTCCACTCTGCTGAGACCCCCCTGCAGTACTGCGTCCAGCTCGGGGGTCCCCAAGACAAAAAGAACATAGGCCTGTTAGAGTGAGTCCAGAGGAGGCCACCAAGATGCTCAGAGGGCTGGAACACCTCTGCTATGGAGACAGGCTGAGAGAGTTGGGCTTGTTCAGCCTGGAGGAGAGAAGGCTCCAGGGAGACCTTAGAGCCCCTTCCAGTCCCTAAAGGGGCTCCAGGAAAGCTGGAGAGGGACTGGTGACAAGCCCAAGAAGATCCCTAGAAGTGTTCAAGACCAGGTTGGATGGAGCTTTGGGCAACCTGGGCTAGCGGAGGGTGTCCCTGTCCATGGCAGGGGGTTGGAATTGGATGGGCTTTAAGGTCCCTTCCAACCCAAACCATCCTAGGCTTCTGTGATAACAAGCCTGTTCGGAAGCTACTGTTGCCTGTGCCAGGATAAGCTGGTCCCCCAGCCCTGGGAGGGAGTGACACTGTAATCTCTTGGTATCATCTCAATCTCTGTGCCCTTTGCTAGGACACCATGAAGTGCAGAATATGTACTAGCTCAAAATCAGAACTGCTACATATTTAATTTTACTAAAATAAAAAAGCACAGAAACTGTGTGGAATTAAAAATACAGTAGCTCCAGCACAAGGAGGTACCAATTTTCAGAGCCACAGGTCCCTGATGCTAACTACGTTGCTCTGGTGCCCCTGGACCATCAGGAATCCAGTTTTCACTGACTGCACCAGGGCAGCATCAGGCCCATAATGCACAGAGGCTGCTCGAGTGTCCTTGGTAAGAGTATGAGAAGAATCTTTTTTTGTGCCTCTAAAGCTAACATCCTTCTTCACGGTCCTGTTGCAAAACAGTTCTGTTTATGCCCTTTGAATACCACAGGCAAGTCATTTTTAAATTGGTAAGCCAGGTTTAACCAAGTAGCAAATATCGGTGTATTTTGGGCAGCTGCGTAGCGTTTCATTCCTTCAATTTTAGTCTGCAGGAAGACAGGGTATTGAATCATTTCAATAACAGTTGCAAAATCTATCTCCTTAACATCTGTTCTCTGCAGTTTCTACTAGATTAAAGAAAGTTTGCCTTTATGGGGAGACTGGTCTGTAACTTGATCTGATGCACCTGGATAGGAAATAAAAGGCACAATTACACTTGTGCCAGCTTTCTACAAATTCAAGCTCTCTTCTGCTCCCCTCCCCCAAGTCCCTATTGCTTTCCCCAGAGAAGCTCATGCCAAATGGAAAATTTTGGAGAATATAAATACAAAAAGCTAGTCTTCAGCTGGTGTAAAGCACAGTAAATTGACCTCACAATTTGCTGTAGTCAAAGGTGTCCTTGTTTGCTAACCGGGCCAATAAATAATGGCTGTCGTTTGACATAGCCTTAGTTACACAGCTGCACCAGAAGTCACTCTCAAATAAAATGGGAAAATATTGGCAAAAAAATGGCTTTCATATCTTATCCAAAATCTTTAAAATGCTTATTTTCTTCATAGTCTCTTATCTCTGTTGTACTTTCATATACTATCTTGTAGCATGAGTAAACATTTCATTATACCCAATTAGGAACTCTCATTAAGGAAGGAAAAAACTGTCACTACAGAAGATTAACTTACATAAACAAGAGCAAACATGGAGACTCAGCTTTCCTGGGGTGAGGGAAGGGCTGTTATATATACGTTCTGTAAAGAACTTGTAACTAAAGCACACTTCATGAAAACAATGAGAAATACAATGGCTGAGATAATTAATATATTCCAGAAGGTTTTAAGGTTTATCTTGCAGTGTGTAACAGAAGAGTAAGGAGGAGCGTGCTTGATTTCTGATTTTAATAAAATTCAAGTCTGTCTACATTGTTTTTCCTGGCTGATTCTGCGGAGGATTAGCACATTTAACATCAGATACGGAATGCAAATGAAACTTCCTCCTGTCATTTAGTAAGCAATTTTCAGGTGCTATTAGATAATTGCAAATGCTTATGTTAAGCTTGTTAAATACCACTTCAGGACATAAGAGTTAGAAATACATAGGCAGAAAGGTATGTATGTTAAGGGCTGAAAAAGTTAAAACCAACACCTGACATCATCAGGTGTTCCCTACAACAACTCAAAAAGGCCAGAACTGACACTTCGATTTATCTAAAAGGATAAAAATAGCTCCTTGGCTTCCCCATTTCTTAGATAAATCCTGCCATTCTCATCTCTTCCTCTGGAGACCATTTAATTTGATCCGTAAGCCACCATTTACCCTACTGCAAAACTCGGGGAGTGAATAAGTGGATGGAATGAATAAGAGAAAAACCTTAATTTTCTTTGGGAAATAGGTGGAGCACGTTTAAAATAAAAAGAGGGAAAAAAAGGAAATATTTTGAAGGACTAAAAAACCCCAAAATACTATTACAGATCTGCAAATTAAAACTATTTGTTATACAAGTTCTACCTTTTCTTAACTCCTGAGACGAAGTCTCTATTTTCTGATTTTTCTTCCTTACAGCATGTTATCATCAGTAGAGAATAGCACAGGAAAACGGATTTTTACAACACGCTGACAGATATCTCCAACTAGGAACACTGACAGAATAAAATTCGAGTTATCAACATTATTTTTACACACAACACATTTCTTTATCTTCACCCACAGCACACTTAACCATGCCTGGAATTAAACTTGGTCTTAATTATAAGAAATTATAGAGTTCTTTATCTAAGATCTTATAAAAGTAAACCACATACGGATCTGGTAATGACAACATCATTTAGCTTGAGGTATAATGCTGGCATGGGAAGTGATGCAAACCGATTGCGAGACATGGAGGTGTCTGCACAATACATACAACTGCAATGATTTTGAAAAAAAAAATAAATGTATGATTAATGTGATAAATCCCAACAGTACCATTGAAGTGAAGTATTTGCAAGGATAGAACATGTATTTGTTTTTAAGCTCGTACAAAAGAGAAGATCCATGGAGTGAAAATTGCATTACATCTCATTCCTTTTATAGCCAAAACTGCTCAGCAAAACCTAGTCTTGAGCACTGACTTTCATTTCATAATTCAGAATCCCTGATCGTCTTTGGAAAATAATTTATTCTATCTAAAAATCCATTAATGAGAGAGAAATTTCATATTCCCTCCTGCAAGTATATAATTTCCTCAAAGAACTGCACTTTGTCAAAGCTGTGGATGGCCAAAAGTTTTACACTTCAGCTTGTAACAGCTTCTATATATCACATATGCAGCTGTTTTAAGTCTCTCTCCCACCTGTGCAAGACTGGAAATGGGAACTTAATATTACTCTAGAGAAAAGAGATTACAGGAATAAGCAGCGTTTTTTCTTGCCTTGAGCTCATTACAGCACTTCTGTCAAAATCACTTTAACAATATTAATATTTAAAAGACTTCTTTATTCCTATCACTTTAAAGTTACTCATCTTCAGCAAGACTACAAGGTAATACTACTTACTGCAGGGGGCACAAGAATGAAGTTCTTCAAGACCTATTTTAGGACATGAAGAAGGTGTGACAACAGCATTGCTCCAATGAAATCAAGAGATAGGTGTATATTTCTATATACCATCCACTTATTGTTATTAAATGAAAAATGCAGGTCTTGAGCCAGTTAAATTTAGCCTCAGAAATATGCCTTGGTTTTAACGCCTGTTTTTCCAAGTGAAATCCTATTTCTAACACAAACTATGCCAAATATACACAGTTACACACACCACAAAGTTACATATACCATTCTAGACAATAAAACATAAGACATTCTAGACAACAGAAATGAGAACCTACATGATTTCCACTTGTGCAATCAATCTTACATTCCCTTTTAAACTGCAATGTCAAATCAAGATTTGCACAGAAGAGATTTGCTAGGAGAAAAGAGTGTTTGCATGCAGTCCTACCTCAAATCTTAAATTCACCAAAATCTGTTTGAACCTGTGGGATCAGACAAATTAGAAGGTATGACAGTTTCTGCATCACAAAGAACATTTTTCACAAGCTTCACATTCAGCTGTATTTTAAAACTAAGATTTAAGCTAGGCACTTTGCCTGCTTTTACTGTTCCAAGTGTCAGGGTCCAAGCTCTCATGGCAAAACGTCCTTGCTTCACTGAAACCACAGATACTACGTTTTCTACAATAACACAGCACTAGAGGGACTATTTTGTCCTCCCTTTCCCAGTGATAAGAAAATGGTCAGCAATGCCCTTCCACCACCAGCTGATCCCAGTTTAAGACAGTAGCACACACCAATCTGCACCACAATTGTAAAAAAACCACACACAGAGTCAACCACTGGTTTACATTGGCAGGATTTAAAGTGGGAAATTTATAACTCTGGTACTTGTCTGATACTATCTTTGCCTCGTGTTTATATCAGTTTTTGGTTACTACGCAATCCTTGAAATCATAAACAATATAATCTCCCTGAATGCACCAGGAATGACTGCAAATGCGTCTGGATCGATACCAGCAGTTCCCAGTTCTGCTATACCATGTCCAGGGAACCACAACGACAAACTCCTGCTATTGAATGCATTAAGTTTAAAAACCAATTGTGAAGAACAAACAGGCTGTCTTCATATTGAATTCATTGAGAAGAAGCTTTTGTTTAGAAGCACCTGAACTCACTTCAAGATCTAGGAAGTCCCATTTCTATGAAAAACACATATCTGAATTAAATTCCTTATTGAAAATGTAACTTTAAAAGCAGAATTCTTTTGCAGGTTATATTTTCACGGCCTGCGTGATGTTTATGTTTATTAAAAGGACTTATTTGCATTGCAAAGGTGCTGCAGGCAGGGAAAGACTGAAATTCTGATTACTGTCAAGTCAATACAGAATCTGCGACAGGAGTAGCTATCCAATTGACATAAAAAGTACCCTCTTTGAAATCGCATTGCCTACAGAGCTGCACTGCAGTTTGGTGCCTACATCACATATAGCATTACTAGCAGTAGGACATAACTAGTTCTGAGCAGAAAATTAATCATACTGTCACTGATTACACTTCTGAAAAATGTTTTGTGCACAAAATTCCCCCTCTTCCATATCACTCTCTCGCATTTCTACAGCACATACCCTCAGTCACTGAAAACTGGTCAAGTCTGTGAGTAATTCCCATTACTCCGCCTTGCCCTGCACAAGCTGACAGAACGTCTCGAGCAAATGGTCTTGCAGATGTCGTTCTTAGTAGATGAGCCTAAATTGTGCATTTCCCCCCAGTTTTCTCTTTGAAATCTCAGAGTACTCCACTTTGAAGCAATGGATACTTCAAATACATCTTCCTAAATTACAGATAAAGATTTTTCTACCTGAGGTATGATCACTGATGGAGAGATGATGAAAATCCCATTTCCCAGCCAAGGTTCTCTGTTTGCAGTACTCTGGTTTCTACAACCCCTTCTAGCTGAGCTTTTCACTCCTATTATTTGCCACCAAAGGGTGAGCTGAGAAGCTACCACCGGTGACAGTGCTTCTGATGATGTCTTTTAGGAAAATCTTCATATACATGATAGAATATATATATATCTACATGCATATTTTGCAGCATTGTCCTCTGAAGTAGACATTTACTTGGAAGATAAGTCCGGAGGTACATGAATTCTGCAAGAGCAAGAGATGGAAAGGGGGTAAGGAGAAAAAGGCTTTATTTTTCTAAGAGTACTAACAAAGTCTGTTTCAATTCCTTACACAGTTACAAACGCAAAAAGGCTTAAGAATTATTTGCTTGTTTTGAAATGCTTTAAATAAACTAGGCTTAATAAATGCTGACCCATCCAGTCTGACCGAGTGTAAAATGGCATTTTCTTCCAATCAACACTCTAATCCAGACAGTTGAAAATAGCAAAAAGCAAATCTCATTTTTACTATCTGAGAACGATTACCCAAAAGCAGCATTTGGCACAATTTGTTATTTGAACAGCCTCAGTCAGCCTTCTGCTGCATTGTGAGAGAAAAGTGATTTGCCCTCATTTCAAGGGGAGGGACAATACAAACATAAAAAGCTCCCTTTCACAGGTTCACAAAAGCTGTGTTGACATATATGCTGTATCTTCAACTACAAAACCCAAATGCTGCACTGTTTTCTTCCTCTAAGGCTCAAATTTCTGGAGCAGAAGCGCAGAGCTTCTATTTCTATAGACACAACTCGGTATTAAGCATTAATAATTGCATATAATAATATTGAATTAAAATTATTTGAAAATAATTAATTTTGTATGGTTTCTCTCATTGCCCTTCACCATAAACATCCATGCTCTAGAACTGGAATCACATCACTATGTATAGTAGCTGAAAGAAAAAAATCACACGTCCATCATGTCGCAGTTACTTGTTTCGTTTGCTAGAGGCTGAGCCTTGAATATTATAGTAGCATTCAGAAAAAGACAAATATCCATCATTTCCAGCCTTTTCATTATTGTCCAGGACAGACATATAGCATTTCATAGCATTTCTTCATCATATTTTTCTCTGAAGTGTCACTATTTTTTTTTTAAAGCTTGAATTGAAACAGCACGGAAGACAGGGAGCAAACCAGTTCCAGTACCAGCCACTTCTGTTGGAGCAGCATCCAGGTTGGCCCTTCACTTCTTGCAGCTTCAGCTCCCTGGCAGTGATTCAGTAACAGTACTGGTTATCTTACAAATCTTAACTATTTCGAATGGTCCCATCCTCAACTTTGTAGCATACTGAATATAGGAAGGAAACAGGTAAAAGTCTGTTGCACAAAAAAATCCAATCCTGACACCGGTTTTATTTCCACCACAGGGAGAGGGGTACCTCTTCTCCTCATCTCTTCACACTGCAAAAGATCCTGTGACTGTGGGTGCGATTCACGGTCTTTGTTTTAACGAAAGCAACCAAACGTCTCAGCTTTGTCTAGGACAAACTTTCCCTTCCCCTGACACACATCTCCCATTTCTCAGCCGTTGCCTTTTTTCCCTTATCTCTTTGGTGTGATGCTATCAGGGCAGTGAAATTTTCTCACTTGTTAGACGAGGTTACGTAAGAATTTTATAATTAAAGTGACAGAACTGCTTCTATTGAGTACCATCCTAGCTCTTCATGACATTTTCCAAGCACAGTAAGGCTATCTACACTTCAAATATTCTTTCCTACCTTCACACCTCTGAAGTCCTCTCTGAGAAGAAATCATCTTTAGCTTCTGGGTATTCCTGCAGAGCAGAGACTGGCTTGTATTTCTCAACGCCTAATACTTGATAAAGCTTCGTGACTTACTCCTTTCAGGAGCAAGTATTATTCATGGAATAATAAAACAAAACATGGGAAGTAATTTATAATCTGAACTGAAAGATAGTTTTCATTCAATTAGAAGAGCAATAGAAAAAGACAAAGTGCACGCTCTACCTCTGGAAGTATCTGCCCAAAAGATGACGACACATTCTTAACTAAACTGTCAGAGGGTAACAAGTAACAATAAGAATGCCTCTGGGTAGGGAGATTTAGTTACTAGACGCATTGCCTGCAATGTGCAGGATTTAATTTGACAAATTAAAGTTGGCGATTTTTCCGTTTCCTTCCTTTCCTGTTCACAACTCAAAAGTAATGCTAAACAGACAAGCACTACAAATAGAAAAATGAATAAATCCTAGTTTACTAACAATAAATCCCTGGCAGGTAAGGCAATCCTGAGTAAAAACATAAAAGCAAGCAGTGTATTTTAGAAGTGAATGCCAATTTCTGCAACTGAAATATCATCAGTTGTTTTGCAGCTGAATTTCTTCAGAGATTTATGAACTGGTATGAATGAACTAAGCTCAAACTCAAGAACCAAATGCTCTGCCTTTTTTTTTTTTTTAAATTTCAGATCCTCCCATGCATTTCTCCATAGCCTGATAACTCACTCTCTTTCCAAGAAAAGCAGACACGCAATACTGCGTCCATTTGCAGCAAACTAACTTTGACTATTGATAAAGTTTACCAGCTAGAACACATATCAAATACTACATGCAAACCATGCAATATTTGCACATTGCATTTCAAAACAGGTGCACAACTCAACATAAAGGGTGAATAAATAGTTTCTTGTAGCTGTTTCTCTTTATTGTGCTTTTCATACACCCTAGGCCAGTTCCAAGAACTATCAGATGCCATTTGAGTAAGCTATCCATATAAATGAACACAGATGAAAACTTGCCTTGCTACTATTCCCTCTAAACAGAAAGCAATTCACTGGGGAAAAGAAGAAATCTTATTCCTTTTGTGTATGGGAGCTCACATTCTAAGTCTTCACAATCAAAGGCACCGTGTGTTTTTCCATAACGTTGCTCAGAGCCTCGCAGAAATCCTTTGTATAACCTTGGGTGTATTTTAGGCAGATAGGTCATTATCGCCAATTAGCGGCAGGATAAATTGAAAAGACAGACACAAGAAAAAAAATAAAAAAAACACAACCAAAGACTAGTAAGAAAAAAAAACCCTAAACACTAGTAAGAAAATAAACACTAGTAAGAAAAACACTGCAGTCTCTTGTAACTAAAACTATTGCATACTTGTTTTTATTACTATTATTAGTCTCTTCAGGTCTACATTCTTTCACCAGGCTATACAGATTTCCCTCAGCACCTGCAAACACCATATGAAAAGGGCAAAAAGAAGAAGTATAAGGAAACACAGACGTTAGGCCATTTCATTCTGGAGGATTTGTCGGATTTCAGTTGATTTAATTATTGTCTCTTTGGACTGACACTACATAAGTATTTCAACATGTCTTTCAGTACTCTCCCTTAATGGATGAGAGCAGAATTTTTCATTTGATTTTCTCCTGTTAGATAATGCATTTTTAAAAGGTTTTTCTATCAGGCTTCTTCTCTGTAAAGAAGTAAACTTTTGTTTGGGAGATGGCTCAGAACTGTGTTTTGAACCAGGAGTGTCTCCAAAACTGCCCAGCAACAAGTGGTTTCAGGAACGACTACATGAACATCTCAGCTTACAGGGACGATTCCTCCTGTATTTATTCACCCCTCTTCCTGACAATCCGTAGTTCAGGGACTTCCTGGGGCAGAGAGAGTGTACATATCGTGGTGTTTGATTGCCTGTCCACGGCTTGGTTAACTGAACAGTCCACGGGTTATTACTGTCAGTTTTTTGAACCCATCTAGAGTTTTGGTAATCACAACATCCTATGGCAGTAAATAGCAAAGTACAAACATGTACCTTTTGAAAAAGTACTTCCTTCTCTTTGTTTGAAACCAGCTGCCTGTTTCATTTTATGGCAACTAGTCCTCGCACGGTGACAAGCCATGAATGGGCAGTCTCGACTTCCTTTCCCCACACTTACCATGATTTAATTGTTGTCTGCCTGCCACAGCCCGGATTCACTTGGCTCTTTTTTCTAAGCTGAAAAATGTAAACCTTTTTCAGAGAAGTTGAAGATCTTTGTTTATCTTTATTGCCTTCTGCACATTTTTTGGTTCATAGTGTATATTCTGAAATCAAGGGAAAAGCAACCACTAAACAAAGCGTGGGTACGTTACAAGGGCGGGCAGGGAGGAGAGACACACATACACACATCAGCCCTACACTCCAACCTCATCAGACTTCATACCTAAACTGAAGGAAAAATTAAATTTTCGTTACTGCTAACAGTATACTAAATTCCCTTTCGTTAACTATACTAATTTTCACAATGTAGGTCACGCAATACACCAGTTTTCTAGAGGTTAGAAATATACCTTTTTCAGAGGTTAAATGACTTTCAGAAATTGTCAGTTGAGAATAAGTCCTGCGTGCACATCAAGCAATTCCTCAAAACATATTCTGTGAACGTCTACAGATGAATAAAGAGTTTCAGAGGGTAACTTGTAGCTTACTACTATCATTCTGATACTTCTAATGTGATGCACAGATTATGCAAAGTTGACACAAACAGAAAATTAACTATCTACTTCAAGGGTTTACACCTGAGTATAAGCAAAATAAGAACATAAATGAAACATTTTTGAACTCAGATCTTCAATTCCAAGTGCCAGCCTGGAGCAAAATTTTACGTCTGAGCTACAGTATTAAATCCCCCAAACATGGAAAGGTTCAAAAAGAACAGAACCTTCAGACTCTTAATTATTACTGCACTGGAAACCAGAGGTTAGCAAAGAGTCTTCACTGTGTGGTGACAGGAGGAGGGAAAACAGGGAAAAGAACAGCAGGATGGACTGCATCAATAAACCTACAAGACAATTAAATAAAAGTATGGACGAAGGGCCAGGACAAGTTAATCGGCAGAGAATCTAGAAAGTGAGCTGAATCAGCAAATTTTAGAGCTGTAAGCATAAGCTGAATTCTACAGAACTAAACTACCCAGCAAGTGGAAAGCTATCCCTTCCATAATACCAGGCAAATATATAGGAAACAATAAACTTTATTGCAGGAAAAAAAGAAGTCCGACAGCCTTTTGAAAGAAGAGAACTTTCTTGCTGCAATTCTGTGCTCTTATTTATCTACCATGAATAGACTTCAGCGACTGAAAACCAGCAGCAGGGAAAAGAACAAAAGAGACATCATTCCTGAACAGTTCTCAGCTGATGCTTTAATCATTTGTATTATCAATATAATGGGATGCTGCATCAGCAAAACTTTCTCAGTGGTTTCAAGAAGTAACTTTGTACATTACCAGAGAAAATTTGCAATATTTACAAAGTGGTGGATGCAGCAGCAGAAGGGAACACAGCTTAGAACAAAAGGGAAATGTCTCTTACAACCATCATTGCCTGATGAGCAGAAACAATCACAATGTGCATCTGGTTACTACCTCTGTCTCTGACAGAAGAGAATTTCATTTTTTAAAACAGTTATATTGATATATGCAGCCATATGTGCTACATAAGTATCAAAAGGGAACTGAATATACAACACTAGTTGGTATTTGCCTGTCCTACAGGTATAAATCTGTAACTTAGCTATGTGATCTTAATAAAAATTAAATAGACCATTTGACCATAGCAACTGATTAGTCTATGAAAGGTACACGTGTTTGTTTAACAAAATAAATCAGTAGCTAAGATGAACCACTGACTGGAAAGGTGCTGAGAGAGGTGAAAAAAACATTCTAGAAAAGACCACCTAGGTTAGCAGAAGAGGGAAAGACTGAAAGCTAAATTCATTGAATATAGACCAAGATCAGGCACACTGCAAAAAGAGACACTACTTTCCTCCGGCACTCTCTCCCTCCCTCCGTGCTCCCAAAATCCTTGGTTGCTTAAGGACTGGTCATCTAATTAAAGAAACAAGCAGGGTACTCATTTGGATAGCTGTTATGCAATCTACTTATGACATTGCCTACACACACTCCTTCAGTCAATAAATATTTACCGTAAGCATGCTTAAGCCTAGCCTTTTTTGTTCAAGTTCAGAGGGTTTGATTGCCCAAGAGTTTTTAAGGTGGCAGAGCAGCACCAACACGCAGTTAGTAACGTTACCAGCCTGCAGGCGCATGCAGTTATCCAGCAGAGTCCAAGTGCTTCTCTAGTCTGTAGCACAATAATGCAGAACGGAAAAGGGGAGACCTCCTTCCTCTGTCGTTAAATTCCTGCAAGCCAGAAAGAACAAGAAGTTGCATTAAGCTTTGGTAATAACTGCAGCCAGATTTCTCCAGTGCTATGATTTTTTCCCCAAAAAACATCCTTCCACCAGCATACCAAGAAGATACACTATGATGATGCTCTTAATGCAAAACAAGATTAAAGATTAAACACCACAACAACAAATCTTTTAGAAAATGTTTAAATGATGAAGGACCCTCAGACCCTCCCAGCTGCAGGGAAGACTGCTGATCTGGTCGGATCTGCTGATATACAAAAGGGTACGAGAAGAGGCTTCCACTCAAATGCTTAAGAGCACTACGCTAATTTGCAATTATTATCTATATGTCACCTCCTGCACTTGCCACACCGGTGTGAATTACCTCTTTGATGTTTCATAGCTTCAAGTCTAGCAGTGCATCACCCCACTCACTTCAGCCTGTAATTCCACCACGAGAAATGCGTGTGTCTGTGCCTGACCTCTAATTTGAACTATTTATTACGGCCTTGAAGAGAGGATTGCAGGTTTGAAATACAGTCGGATGATTTCAAGGAGGTCGTTAGGAGAAGGCTTGCAACAGACCCAACCCGGCGCATGCGTGCACATCTCGACCCAGGCCTGGGGACAGAACTAAGCGCGTTTCCTCCACGAGGCAAGTCTCCGACTTCTCCTGTGAAGGCCATCTGGCTGCTGCTGTTCTCATCGCAGGTACAAGAAGTGGCAATATACTCACATTGCCCATTGATGCAGGCTTCTGCCATGTCTTATGCAGACAAAAAATAGCAATTCACAAAATTCAGACATAAGAAAACAACAATGATTACCCCATAGCAAGCAAAGAACCAACTCCACATCCGTCCTTCGGTCCTCCCTATCAACGGTGGAGGAGATAAAACCTACAGAATGAATCCTATTTGGGGTCTTCTGGTCATCTATCAGATCTAGAACAGTTCTTAGAAGAAAAATCCAGTTTAAATACTGATTAGCCTATTCCAAAGAACTCAAAACATAGCCAGCCAATTGCATCACAACGTTAAATAACTACCGTAAAAGCATGGTGGAAGTATTTTTAAGTAAAAAAGAAATAGTCAAGAACGGAATATAAAAGATTCTACTTTTCCACACAGGGTGAAGTGTGAATATGGGAGAAAAAAAATGTAATGCATACTTTGCCTTATGCAGCAATCTAAGTATTTTTTTACTCCTACAAAACAATTTCACATTGGATGCAGTGAAGTGATGCTATAATAGGGGGCAGAATTCCTCCAGCTCTTATCTGACACTGTGTAAACACTATAAAGTGCCATGGAAAGATAAAGTTCTCCATCTGCTGATGGTTGCTACTGTTAGCCAAAATGGGGTCAAAAGTTAACTCACCCAGCTTATGCATGAGGTTTTTATAGCTTAAGCTCTTAAGAAAGAAGCCACACTATCCATTTGGAGAAAAAAAAAATGACTCTGTACGTAACAGACTCAGCCAAAGACAAGAGATAAGGCATGTAAAGGACCAGTTAAGCTGAACCAAGAACAGCTTACTCAAAGCAATCTGAATAATCAATAACTAAAGACAAGAAAATTAATTGACTGTTGGACAATCCTCTCTGGAACTGATTCCAAAGACAAAAGATCACGAAGAATTATCATTAGTTTTAAAAGTTATTCATAATTAAATTTAAGTACCCTCAAAAAAATCAATTAACTGAGCTTTTAGTAGTGTACCAGGCAAGAAAAAATGACCATATTATTACTAGCCCGGGACTTGGAAGATGTGGGCCCAATTTCTCACCCCACTACAAACATCTATCATCTAAGGCAAGTCACTAACCTTTTCTTTTTTCCATCATAAAAAGAATAACTGCATGCCTTAAACATATTTAATCTTAGACTAATCCATGACAGACTGGGAGGTATTTGTTGACAGCCACAAATGCTGTATTCTTATAGATCTGAATTCAATTTTACACTTAATGATCTTGAAGGAAGCAAGTTTGTCAAAACCCCCAGTCAAACCTTAAACAAACGTCAGACTATTTCAAAATCTCATATACAATTTAGCATAATTACTTGTGTTCCTTGAAGAACAGAAATAGCCAGGATTTAATCAACCAGCACCGACACACATCGCATAAAAGGAAAAAAGAATTATTTAGTTCCCGGTTTAACTACAAAAAAATTAAGTACCAAGGGCACGTCCTACAGTATAGAACAAAAGCATCCAGCTGATGATCACAGGGACCCGTATTTATGAACTAATGTGCACTTCAGTCCAGTTAGGGCTGGGATTTACAGCTAGTCAGAGATTAACACTGGTATAGAACTGGGCCAAAGCCAGGACCAATCTCTTTCCCCATTCTCATGCCTGCTCTGGAGAAACACTTTAAAAAATAAGCGGGATCTCTGCTAGCTTGCCTCGGCTGTAACACACCAAGGGCATTTGATGGCCTTCGTACAGCATCAAGAGAAAGGTGAAATGCTTACTGTACTCCTTCATGCACATTCAAACAACACATCCGCATTCACACATTCGCATCTCAGCAAAACGGTTCAGCCTAGCAATTTTTGGTTTCATCTTCCAGTGTGGAAACTACATGAGTTTGTCTCTCTGCTTTATTCTGGTGACACAGAGAAGAGCAGGGATGCAGCAAATCTACTGGTGTGATCATCTCATGGTCTCTATTTGATAAAATTCTATAAGCTGCCAGAAATGTCCAACACTGGAAGCACTCCCGAAATAGGAGAACTATGACAGACATGCCAGACGGCTGGCCTCTCTTCAAAGCCTTGAAAGTGTAGGGTGGGGAACACAGGGGTGGAGTGAAAAAAATAATCCTAACTTAATTATAAATATAGCTTAAGAATCCCATCCACGTGAAAGTTCTCCTGCTTTCTATCATGAATACCTCCAGGGCTCAGAAAGCTGCCGTGAACAGAAAACACTTGGAATGATTCTCTTGAGAGTGGCTCTTAAGTGGTAATACAGGCGAAGAGGACAAAGGAATACTCCTCAGGAAGTGGTCCTTCAACAAACTGGCAGAATCATTCGGTATTTTGCTCCAAGTTGGAGGGCGACAGTCTATACCAACATATGGCCTCCACAGCTGGCAATCCTGGTGAAGGAGAAGGCGGGAATGACCCACAAAGCATTTTGTGGCTGCGCTCTCCCAGGGTCCAAAAGCTTTCTTCCCTTTCTTACTTGACTGTGACATCAAGCTGCCTGTGCTCTTTGGTGTCATTCATCTCTTCCCCATATTCCTCTCGCTGTCCCTCACAGTCAAGCATTACTTTTTTCAGGTTCAACTGCTTTAACTGCTCCGTAATGAATGGGTGAGAGGAAGGAGCAGCAGCCACTGGTGGAAGAGAAAGACGACACGAGATGATGCTCCAGAGAGTATAAATCACGGCAGCCTGAGAAACATCTTCCAACTAATACTCTAAGAGCTCGCCCCACTTGCTAAACAGAAAGCTCTCTTGGGCTTCCCTGCACATAGAAGAGTCTTTTTGTGTTACCTGTTTCCTTTGTCTATCTTTGTGTAAGCTACAAAGAAATCTTGATTTTATAATTCTTTATGTCAACTACTTTAAAATGCATTCCTCAGGTTCGAAAGTAAGCACTGACATCTCAGCAGAAAAAGAAAATACTAATAAATCTATGATGCCACAAAGAGGAAGCAAAGATCACTGCAGCACTCTGTGCCAAGGAAGGAAAGAGCTAAAGGTGTAGATACAAACTTGTATTCACTCAAAAACACATGGAACTAGTTCTTGAAATGTCAACTGGTACTTCAGGATTGAGAACTGTTATAAATTACACTAATACACTACAGAGTCCACCACTAACTGTGATATAACTGTAAATGAGTCCAAAGGAAAGCTTTATTAGATTTTCTTTTCCTTGATTTGAGAGCAGCTGCTACTTGAGTGAAGATGCGGTAACCTTCTTGGAGGTGTTTGGACACTTCTGAATCACAAATATAAAGTGTGAGAGTTGGAGTTCTCCATAATTCACAAACTGGATAAGAAAAAGATCGCAAGCCTCGGGAACTATTTACTCTGCTGCTTCATCCTCCTTTCAACACTTGTCACTACGGAGGCATGCTACCAACATCAACCAACACATTTACTTAGGTGATAAGGGATCGCAAAAACGTCTGAAATAGCTCCATGCCACCTACAAAGGCTGCACAAGCTCCCAAGGATTCTAAACAGTTTACTGTTTGCAAAGCATTAACATGTGCAAACCGAAAAATGGCATTAATTTTCACATAATCATTTTCATGTTATCAAGATAAGTTCCGTAGAGACAGCAAATACGACACGCAACCCTACTAAAAGCTGAGAAACGGACCAGGTACGTCGGTAACAAGGGGTAGTACCATTTGAATTCTTCATAATCCTGGTAATATTTGGCTAACTGCTCCCCTCCCTGCTTCCAGGGCACAAAGCCATGGAGGGAACACCACTGTGGCGCTGGCGGGGCCGAACCGGCTGTAGCACGCGTGGTCCTTGCACCGTCAGCACAGCAGTGCTCCCCCAAAATACGCTCCTCCAACAACTCACCAGTTTCAGCGGCTCGAAATTTCTGCGTAGCAGCTGCTGTTGAATACCAAATGTTGTGATGGTTTCTTAAAAAGGTCTTTTTAGAAACATATCCTACATACCTTTCATTCTAAAAGTCACCCTAAACTTAATCTTGGATATAAAGTATAAAAACTGCTGTAACTCATCAGTCTCTGCTTATTCAGGCTTGACAGACAATATAAAAATCAGCATCCAAATGCTTATGTTTCATAATCCCTTTACTTACAAAAGTATGACTGTTGGCAGAGTTTTCTACTTTAAGCGTGGCGTTTTGCTTGTAAAAATGCTGAACCGAAGTTTCAAGGCTTTCACTACCGTGATAACCGTCACAGCTGCTACGAAACTAACCCTCCGTGCTGTGTATCTTGTACAACTGTGACATTTTCTCCCATTATGTTGATGACAAGGGTTGGTTTTTTCCTGTCCCAAACATAAAAATCTCTTAGATATCCTCTACTTCTAAATAACTAGCCTGCAAATTTATTCACACTTTTCTGCTTGATTTTTTTAAAAATCCTTGTGTCTTAATAAATACCAAATGGTTCTGGTTTTGGATAATCTAACAAAACAGAATATAAGCCCAGAAGAAAATAGAAATTAAAAAAAAAAAATCAAAATTTTATTCTCTATTCTGACACCATGTTCTTAACACCATTTGTGCAGAGCAGGAGGAAAAAAAAATAAATCTTTGTCATGGCAGCTGGAGGCCATGGAGGGAAGCAGGGAAAGGCAGCCACGCTTTGGAAGATGAAGCGGCCAGCAGCAAGGTGATGCCACCTCCCGAGACTGCAGGTTGGACATTCGGCACCATTCCTTCTTCAACTGGTTTAACCAGGAGCCACCTGCCAGTCCCCAACTGCTCCTGCCCACCTCCGACTTGCCCCCCCGCCCCAAGATGTGTGCGGCCACACCACGAACCGAACTGAGGACTTGCTCCGGGTTAAATTAAAGCCAGAAAAGACTGCTTTTCAGCCACGTTCCTTTTCCTGCCTCACTTCACTTTGCAGCTGTACAAATGCCTATGCAAACACAGCACAGGAACAAGCAGGAACAGACAACGTGGTTACTGTTTCATGCTGTCAGAAAGCTACCTATGAACTTCACCCCCCAAGCAGTCTGTCTTAAAATAAACTCTGTTCTTTCACTGCCGCTCTGAGCTGGTTCCTGGGTAGCTGGTTTGCATTCCTCACGTGCTTTGGTAATAGATCAATAAATACTCAGCAGGTATGCCCGTATTTAGACACCTAGGTGATATAAATACTAGACACGGATGAATGCAAATTGCACTGTACGACAGCCTACGGGGTTATGCCTGCAGATTTATGGCTGGCTGTGTGACTGGGCCCAAACAAACAGTTTTGTGACTTTGACCTGATTATAGTGCAGACGATGTTGTCGAGCATGGTTATCGTCATTAGTGCATATGCAAGAAAGTACACAGGCTATTTAGCCAAGACAAAAAAAGCAGAAACAAGGAAAGGGCACAGTGGAGAAATGAGACTGCCAGTTTAATAATAATTCAGTAACTCAAAGATTTGGAAAATCAACCAACGTGAAGACACAAAACTCTGAGAGAAGCAGCGGTGACCTAGAAGGTAACTCAGGAAGAACAAGGACCGGTGCGTTGCAAGGACTAAGCAATTAATAAGGGAGGTTGACATTCACAACCTGCCTACCAAAAACCACCAGGTTGCTGAACCACGCACAGCGAGTATTTTAATGTTTAACCTAGTACCATGCTGCTTTAATTTATTTCTTGCAGCATTAGTCAGAAGCCACAGGAACAGTTGTACACTCAGAAGCTGTATGTGTGATCATGCAATCTAGTCTTCATGAACAATAAAATACACTCAAATAAAAGCGATCCAAAGATTTGTTGGGTGCACAGCTGAACCCAAGTGAGTGCTGGGCTATCAGCTCCCTTCCCTAGCCATCATTCTCATGGGGAGGGATTGTGTAGAGAAGCCCTAGTGTAGTAAATAAATGAATAAAGAAATAATCAGTCATGGGTTAAGTAGCTGACCTCCTTGGCATCGGCTCTGTACCCACCTTACCCCACATTCAGCACACCGAGTGAATTTTTTGGCAGAGAAGCTTTCTGCCGCATCAAGCACACTGGAATGGCTTGGCCCAGGTCCAGTGGGTTGCAGACCTTAAAGACAAAAAGATGGGAACACAAGGCATAAAATGGAGGAGAGAAGACTGTGCCACAGAAGTCAATAGTTACATTGGGCTTAGGCTGCCACGGAATTGCAGCAAAACTTATTAAATAATTCCCAGCTGCTGGATGGGCCATAAATTTGTAATAAATCCGCAGTAAAGAAGCAAAATATATTTCCTGGTCTAAATTACTAACTTGAAGACTAGATTATAATCTCCAATGGTGTCTGCCTCCTTTGTTCTGCTGTATTAACAGCTGCCAACATCGAAATGATCCGTTCTGTTCCTTTCTATTTTCTTCAGTCAGCTACTGAACCCAGGGAACAGTCTTCTCACTATTTTTATAGAGAGAGGATGTCTAGCGTGACTATTTTTTTTATTTATTTTTTTTTAAAACAGGACTTGCCTATGAAGGCCATTCAAAAATAGAAATCAAGTACTCATAGAAAAGTGTAATGACCTTTCAAAGCAATTAATGAAATGTGCCTTGGCTCTCTGGGGATGGACAGAGTAAACAGGCACACCTTAAACCACCTTCTGGAGGCTGAAGATTATGTCTCCCAATCAGCATAGCCAAGCTGCTGCTGTACTTTGCCCTCTTTCTGCTCCTATCCCCAACCCCAGCTTCCAGCAGTATAGTCCGTACCCACCAGAGAGCGAGGGGGACGAGCGTTTCCCCATCAGGGCACTGGGCTCCACAGGGCTCTCAGCACTGGCACTTCACAATTAGCTTAAAGAACTTCAAATATTGAAGAATGAAGAATTAGCTTAAAGAACTTCAAATATTGAAGAATGCAACAAGCCTATTATATTGCAAAAAATGTGAAGTGGGAAAGAAGCAAGCAAACGTCAAAACCCGAACTGTTTCCCATGGACCAGATTAGCATCTGGGCACAGAAACACAGTTGAGATTCCTTTTTGAGGATGTCAGCACTTTTCCATAAATTTGGAGTCCAAAGAAAGTGGAAGAAACAATAGAAATATTCTTAGGCACAATTTTAAACTAAATGAAGATGAATCTCCCTTGATATAAGGGAGATGATACAATTCATCAACAACTTGTAAGACTTAGAAGGAAACAAATGGTGAGGAAACCAGAGCAGTGAGTGACTATGAAAGCACAGCTGGAGAGAACAAGTCAGAACAAAAGACAAGACAGTCCGTACTGAAAAGCGATGCGTTTACATGGGGCTGAGCCATACCAGAATCTCTTACATTTGATTATCCAAATGCAAAAATTAGTCTTTTCTCTTCTGGCCCTCTTAGCACAGCAGCTGAACTTGTAGGTATGCAGCTGTTAGGACAGAACAAATACAGTGGGGGATACGAAGAGGGTTTTCAGTCGGTACAGATCTGTTCTGGGCACGTAGCTGTAACCACCGTGCCATCCATACAGCTACTGCAGGCGGGACAGAACAGTACTGATGAAGCTATGATAGGATTCAGTAAAGTGTGTGCCAATCAAATAGACAGTTACCAGTGAAATACGCAGCAAGTATATTTGAACTCAAATTATCCACTGGAGCCTGGCTCTCAGTGCATGCATCTTCCCTTGCTGCACCCCATGGCAGTACTGTTTTACTAAGAGGGACTGAAGACAGGTGATGTGACCAGTGAAGCTTTTTATCATTATAGATTGATTTTCTTTGCTCAGTGGTCATTAATCATGGTTTCCCTGAAAGGAAAGAGTAGTTCAAATATTTTTCTAAATGGATAGAAAGTTTGCTTGGTTGCACTGTATCTTCTGTAAGCCTTTCCTATTGCCTTTTAATAAAAAAACACTTGTAAATTTTACACCAAATTAAGCATCTTCTACGACTTCTAACATGATGCTTCATATAGGATACTGTTAATTAATAACTTTTAAGATGGGCTTTTAAAAACTGTTAAGAAATTGGAAGTTGCTAGCCCCTTCTGCTGCATTTTATAATTGAGAAAACAGAAATGTTACACTCAAAATGCCTACTGAATATATCCAGTATGTTCTATCACACCAGTGAGGCCAATTGGATGGAAGAGATATCTAATTCACTTGCAGCCTTAGAAATCACTTGCAATAGTGTCAGTGAGAATAATATTTCAAGGCTGATGAAATATCTAATTTCTAAAAATCAGAATACCCTGGACAGTCAGGCAAGAAGCGTTAGAAACTGCCATTTGAAAGAGCATTGCGACCAATACTGATACCATAGCCTGAGGAGCACTTTAAGATATTTTTATGGAGAAAAGCCCGATTGCTCTAATGATATACTCTGTTGTATAAGCAGTTGCAGAAGCATCTGTATCGCCCCTCCGTTCTGCAGACAGCCTGGCAGCAAACGAGCATGGGGGAGCAGGAGGGTGGATGGACCGCAGCAGGAGGTGGGAGCGAAGGGGGAAACGAGGAGTCGGAGAGCCAGAAAATTACACAGGCTCTTTTGGCAGCAACGAGCCTTTCATTCACCTCACCAGTTATCACAAGAGGGCACAGAACGCACATCTTCACATGTCATTTTGGTCGTGTTTGGGGATTTTTCTTGGATTTTTTTTTTTTTACTAAATCAGTTTACTCACCAAGTTCGTACCTATGGAGCTGGCACATTGATGTAGAGAAAGCATACCACTATTTCCAGAGGCAACATATCCCTGAACCACACCGCACCTGAGAAATGCAATACTAATACTGACAAATCAATATCTGCCACGCACAAATGCTTAAAATGCCCACGACTGAAAAATCCCATTTAACAAGTGTCCTCTGATATACCAGATGAAACCATTAAAAAAAAACCCCTTAAAATTGAATAAGCTTGTCTCATTTAAAATGACTAGAACAAAATGAAAGTCAATAATTGTTAGCAGTTTCGTTACAGCACTGAAGCATCTCTAAAAGAAGGGGGCTCATTACACAGCATCTGATAAGTTCTTGGCAGAGTTTAATGATAAACAATGGGACTCTGTCTGGAAGTTCGCTAAGAATCGATGTCCTGCTAAACTCCTAACTGCCAAGGAGACACAAACCAATGCATTTGCAATTTTCCCAGCAAGCTAAAGAAAGCAGGGTGGCTAATTTACTGGACTAAAGCCAAGCAGAATTACTGTATATTCAACACCTGTAGGCCATACACTTTGCACTTAAAACACATCAAGCATAAGGACACCCTTCTCCCAGTAACACAAATCCTATTTCATTTGAAGCACACTTTTTAATTGGTTATTATTTTAAACAAGTGCTTCTTCTTTTTTCTTTTTTTTTTTTAGAAACAAGAAGAAAATAATGAGAGTTCAAAAACAATTGTTTCCTTTTGTGCAACGAAAGACACAGCACACTTGTTTTATGCAAAGTAGAACAAGATCACTGAAGGCAAACAATTGTTTAGACTTGGAGAAAACCCCTACATATTAAAATAAACAGCTTCTCAATTTCTCTATGACTAGTAAAATGAATACAAAGACAATAAACAAGCACATGGTTTACATTAATTCCTGACACTTTAAGTAGAACTACAGATTAAAGAATCTGAAAAGTTTGCAGGACAACTAATCCCTGGGGAAAGATTGTGTTGTTTTTGTAATATGGAACCACGTTTTGAAGTAGACAACTGAAGGAGAACAAAAAAAAAAGCCTTCTTCCTAAAGTAGCACTGCACTCCATTACCTAGCAAAAGGAATAAATGTTTGCTTGGGTTTTAAAGTGCTGAAAGCATGAACTATGTAAAGTACCTTGAGATTAACAGAAACCCGAAAGAAAACATCACCAGATGCAAGTAGGATTGTACTGGTTTTGGCTGGGAGAGTTAATTTTTGTCATGGTAGCTCATATGGTGCTGGTTTGGATTGATGACCAAAGCAGTGTTGACAACACATTGATGGTTTAGCTATTGCTGAGCAGAGCTTGCGCAGAGCCAAGGTCTGTTCTGCTCGTCACACCCCACCAGTGAGTGGCCTGTGGGTGCTCCATGAGTTGGGGGGGACACAGCTGGGACAGCTGACCCCAGTGACACCATTCCATACCATGTGATGTCATCTCAGCCTGTAAAGCTGGGGGAAGAGGGAGGAAGGGGGGGGACATTCGGAGTGATGGCATTTGTCTTCCCAAGTCACCGTTACGCGTAAGAAGCCCTGCTTTCCTGGAAATGACTAAACATCTGCCTGCCGATGGGAACTAGTGAATGAATTCCTTACTTTGCTTTGCTTGCATTAGTAATTCATTAAATAAAATAAGCACTTCATAAATTGAAAAAGATCATTTACAACACAGGAGAGTGATTATGGATGCGGAGTGCTCTGCAACGCTGATCAATCAGGAAAAGTGCAAGTTACGTGTCATTTCCCAGAAGGGAGAAGTATCTACTTACGTCCCATGCACAATGTATTTTAAGAAACTATAGGCTGCATCAGGTGCTCAACTCTGCAGACAGAATCTTAGCAAAAGGATTCTCCCCTGCCCTGCCTTCTGGTTACACCCTTGGACTTGGACGACCTGCTGCACAGCCTGCCAGAGCTGCCTAGCATCACCTCTCTTCCCTCGTCCTCTCAGTCACTTGTACGTACTTCCTAGATCACCAAATTTTTCTCCAGAGTTTCACTCTCTATGTGAGCATCAATAATTCGGTGCTTCCAGCCGGATCATCTTAGACACCACTACAGCATTTGAAGCACGCTGTTTCTTTACCAACATTTGCAAAACCCACCTGTACTACCTCATAACATTAGTTGCATCATTATATTCAGAGGTGCTTCCAACTCTCTCCATTACATATTATCAACACCATAAATGTCTTCAGCATTTCAGATCAGCGGCAATCTGAACGCAGTGAGAGAAAGTGCCGGGCAAAAATGCCGAAAGGCGGAGTATGGATTTAAACAAGAATTCAGACCAATGTTACCTGCTTCATCGTGGCTTTAGCAAGCTCCTTGACATACTTCATGTGAGGCTAAACAGGAACTGTGTATCAGAGACGCGAATTTGATCTGATTTGGATTTCCAGTAAAGGGCGGTATGTGCAGTTACCCTTAGCTCCTGCCGGGAAAGGCCATGATTCTACTTAAACGTGTTCTGAAGTCTTACACTCAGTGCAAGTTAATTTAAAAAGAGGGCTTCAGCACAAATGTCTCTTCTAATTTCACAGTCTCCATCCAAACACTCGTTGAGGCCCATTCACCCTTGGCAAGCGCCAGTGAAACTTCCTTGTCCCTAGTTTGCACTGAAATGAGTTTCACTACCACGCTGTTGTCTGGTTCTAGACACTGTATTACAACAAAATAAAAATCGAACAGAAGCTAATTTGTGGGAAAGATTTGCTAGCTTTTCAAAGCAAAAAGGTTGTTGCTTTGGTTGTTTGGGTTTCCACCCCCCAAAAAAAGAAAAAAAAACCAAGCAGGCACATATTTAAGATACTTTAATTGCCCCAATTCATTTCCATGGCCATAATACAAATTAAGGCATGGAATACTGAGAGGATTCACAAACGGTCTCCCAGCTGCAGGCAGAACACTGACTATCAAGCACTCGGCTACAGAAAGCAAGATAGGAAGGGCTATGTAAAAAGGCACTTAGGTTTCTTCCAGGATGGGTATAAATATGTACCGGAAAACTGTATTAAAAAACAAACAAACAAAAAAAAGGATAGTCGTGTAAGAGACAGGTATTCTAAATATTTCTAAGCAAGCTCAGCATAACATCAAATAAAGAAAAAACCCTCGAATCCCTCCCACTATGCAGTTTGTACATATGCAAAACATTTTTGCCACCATCGGCACCACATAAACGAATAGCTATAGCCTAATAACAGGCCATGTGGCTGAGAGGCAGCAACCTCTGCCAAGTACTGCACGGAAACTTCCCAGAACCACCAGAGAGAAGCTGCTGGTCTGTGCTGGTGTTCTCACCTACATCAACTGCTCTGTTGTACTGGTGATGTCAGGCCTTGCGTTGTTTCTGACACTGTAGGAGATAAAAATAAATGAAGATTCCCCTTTTTCATATTAGCCAGTGATGAATTTCTTAGCTTTCTATTATAAACACCATTTGAATTTGAGTTATTTGAACTATACAGCTGTTCCCTTATACTTTTTTTAAATGAGAAAATATACAAGGTATATGATTTACGTCTTCTATATGGTTTCTTGTATCACCTCTTCTCTTTTTCACAATATGCACTGAGCCACAAAAATGTTGTTGGTTTAGGCTAGAAGAACTTAAATTAATTTTCAAAAATTGAGATGCAACCTTGCAAGCAGTTTATTTTATAAATGTTCTGAAGGTATACTGGGTGTTGGACTTCAAAGCGAAGAGAAGCACAGAAGAAAAGCATTACTTTCACATATTGGTTCTTGCTGTTAAAAAAAAAAAAAAAATCCAGTTCAGTATCTATTATACTACTACACCTGATGACATACCTAAAAGCTACATCTAATGTCATAATTCTCAGCCTTTGCAAGTCTGTTTCCATGTCAGGAGCTTAATGAGCAGAAAAACAAACAAGAACTCCAAAGAAGATCAATGTCATTCAACAAAACCTTCTTTTGCCTTTTTTTTTTTTTAAAAACATTGCGTGCATTCCTGAGAAGACAATGATGACAGATTGAATGTCAAAACTTTTTTAAAAAAGTCTAACCTTTTAATTTTTCTTTTAACTCTTAAAAATAAGCATTGTTACTGTCAGCTTATGCAATGTGAAAGCCAAAACCATGTAATAAAAGGTACGCTTTGCCTTCATCTGAAGCTAATTTAGAGACTATTATTTCTTCCACAGGTCTAATAATATTTTATTGTAAGAAATACCTTTCTTTATTATGTTAAGATAAACATTAGGGTGTTTTATTGTGGTAATTTCTTTAAGATAGTGAATATGGTGCTGACATGATTCAAGTCAAGTGCAGGAAGCCAGAACTCTGGAATTCCCTTCCCAGCATCACTCCTGGCTGGTATTTACTTTTGGAAAATCATTGCCCTACTCTGAGGCTTGGGCTCCATTCATCCATAAATCATCTTCTCACTTGCAGGGCTGGTGCTGATGTGTGTCACACAAGCAAACGCTGATTAACAAAAACATAATTCCACCTAAAGTGTAAATTTCCAGTATGTTCTTTAGTCAACCTCACTAGGATCCCAGACCTGCAAAGTTCTCTGCCACAGGCTTTCCCATCGACTTTAACAGATTTATGCGTAAAATCAGATGCCTGGCTTAATCAGAGCAATACAAAGGTAAGCCAGATTTAGTTCACAATGCGATTCTAGACCTAGCAGAGCTACGGCAGAGATAGCCCTGCACAGAATTGATTGTCATGTATTTTATGTTCCAAAAATCTTTTGAATGAGTTCAAGGGAAAGTTACACGGACTGAAAGCATGCCGCTACGTTGCGTCACGGCCCAGAGCTTCCCAGGTTAGTGCCCAGTGAGCTGCTCTAGCAGAGGAAGGTGAATAGCTGCGCTGTTGGGCTACGCTGCCTCTGGGACTTACATTGCTCCACGTCTCCATCAGCTCACTAATATTACTGCATGGCGTGATGCCAAAATGCTCTCTGAATGACACTGATTCTACAGAAAACGGTCATTTCTTCTTGTAGACCAATGCTCGTTGTAGTACCAAAGAAAGGAAGAAAACTCCATGGACAGCATCTACCACCTAACACTATGGAGAAACAACTCAAGAGACTGTCCATTTCAATAGGGAGACCCTGATATTCTTTATATTATTAACATCTTTATCACATGAGACACACAGATATGCGGACCAGCAGGCTTTTGGGGTTGCCTGTCTACAACATGTATCTGCTGTCCGCCACCTAATACCTGTCCTGAAAAATAAACCTTCTGAGCAAACACAGATGAACCTCCTATGCTACTGAAAATGTAACACAATCAAAACAACAATTTGCTGCTTTTAAAGAGAATCGATTTCTCAAGACTCAAGTCACAGTGGGAAATGGGATCTTAAGTTTTGAGTTGTTACAAGTCTGAGTAATTAAGTCTCATACAAAACCACATTAATATATGGACTACAAGTTTCTGAGGTGATGAAAGATTAATAACCCTGGTATTTAACATACTGGTATAGCTACAGGCACAATGAACTTTCCCTGTGTCTGGTATGCTATTGGGTATTGCATTGCATGATACATATTCCCAGCCTCAGGCTCTCCTATTAGGACAGAACATAAAAATTCCAGCTTTCTAAGCCACTGGACACTGCACTGACAGGTCAATCCATCCAGCAGACAGAGACATTTGGGTGATTTGTCAATACCCAGGATGTGAAAATGCATCCAAGCACAACCTACTAATCCTTCAGATTTAAGTCTTTCTTCACCAACATAGAGACTGGGGAAAAAATTAAACCCAACTCTAGTCAAACCATTCCTGTGTTAGAACCGGTATTAGCCATGAACTGTATGGCATGCATATACTTAAATCCACCATCAGAAATTATTTCTGCAAATGGATTTCAGAGACTTGAGTTGAGTTTGACGAGATGGACTGATGTGATATTTTTCTTGCAGAGCTCAAAACAGCAACTTTTCAAGCACCTAGGTTTAAATCCACATAAGGAATTTGTGTTTAAAAAAAATAAAAATAGAAAAAGTCCCAGTAGACACACAAATGAAAAACTGCAATCTTCACACTCACCCTGTCAGCTGCTACCAGGATTCCCCAGGCACCTCAAAGTTTTCCATTCTCTAATCACACGAAATTTTGCTTTCAGGCACACCCAATTTTGGCAGGCCTGAGCAGCTTACCACCCTATCTCGCAGCTTAGTCTCACACTTGTATTCACAAGCCCTTCTTGAGGGCTTCATCCGAGGGGTTTGATCCAGATGGCACTCAGACCAGATTCCTTCACTTGTGGGGAAGGCGGCTAATGGGGGGAAGTAATTAGAGGTCGGGCTGCTTTGCCCCGCTCAGTAGCTCCATTCAACAGGAGTTACGTGGCCCACTTCCCTCACATGTGGGAGATCCAAGTTAATTCTTGCGACGATTCACACTGCCATTTCTCCAAGAAAGTGTTGTATCAACAGCCGATCTGTTCATTTATAGCAGGAAGCTCTTGATCTCTCTTGTTGAAACTGATACACCTTGCAGGGAACATCAAAGGTCCATCCTGCAGACAGAAAGACTACCCACACACACACAGAGCAGAGGTTCACCTTGGAGGAGGAAGATCTGCATTCCAGTCTTTGTCTCAGTTATCAACTCTTTTATGCAATGAGTTTGGCATATAAAACATTTGAATTTTTAGCGAAGATAAACGCCTCTGGTAAACCAGAATAAAGCTCCATATTTCCAAGAGAGTCATTGTTTAAAAACTTGTATTTTCCTAGCCTACCTCTTCTGCATACCTTCAGGCATCTTCCCACAGGTAGAATGTGGGCCCTTGACAGCTGCCGTGAATTCCCATATATTAGCAAGGCATGAAGAACACTGATGTTATGGTACACAACACTGATGTTATGGTTCCGAACACTGATTTATGGTTCCATGCAGCTTTTCCTTCATTTCAATACCATTTCAAGGGCTATTTTTGAAAATACATATCAGAGTTTTCTGGATTTAGCCGCATGCCAAAGCCATATAACCGATGTCTATTACAGCAAACTGTCGAAAACAGGCAGCACTTGCTGCTGCAGGGAAAACGCTTTCACCAAATTAGTTCAGACACTTTTGAGTATTGTTGATAGTGATTAACAATTAACCCTCTTCCGAGCAGACTTAGAAGTTGATTAACTACTGTATCCTTTATACAGAAAGGAAACAACTCAGTTAAAGAAACCTGAATAAACACAGTTTCAGATTCTCCCAGAAGAAAATAACCTGTTTATGGGAGCACGGTTATTGTAAGAGTTCTGAAGGGATTTCCCCTTATCTCCTTCTTCAAAGAATATGTACTATGCTCACAATACAAACTGATGTGTTTTAGTTGTTTATACATTACAAGCATTTTCCTGCAATAGTAAAATGAGTAAACCTGAAACTTTCAAAGTAATTTTATTGCTCATTTTATAGATTTTCCTAGCCCTTTGATGAGCTGCCATTCCAGAAGGCAATCTCGGCTTCATACCTTTGTTGCTACTACTCATGTCAACCACACCCATTTCCAGGTTGTCTGTGGGAACAGAATGCACTGGGAATTAGCCAGGCATCTCCCAGCAGTAATCCTCACGGCAGGATGCCAAATCCCACGTCATCTCACAAAGACTTTCTTCAGCACGTGCGCTTTAGCACGAAGTCCAGCACGGGGAGAAACAAAATAAACCGTGAATAAGGTACAGAATCAGGAGCCACCAAGGAAATGGTATTCTAGAAAATCCAGGCTCACCAACGGCCGTTTTTTAAGTCATCTGAAATAGAGATTGGATTGCTTTCTCTCATATTAATTAATAAATAAATAAAGCTGAAACCAGTCTGCATCTGAGTACCAGAAGAGCTAACCATTCTCCTTCCAGCAAAGCAGTAGCTATAAGCATGTCAATTCTCTGCAGGTATAAGCCTCTAATTTCCAATGGGTCAGATTCTTTAAAAATAAAGACAACCATACTATTACACTCCTCACACAGTACTTGATTTCTAAACAGAGTAGAAACAGTTGGACTGGGAGCTGTTCCATAATCACTCCACGCAAAATATTCCCTCTCATGCAGAAAGCTCATCTTTCGCTGATGCCGACATCCAGCGCTGACATTAAAACTACCGATCAACACCACTAACAGCAGGGACAGGACCACGAGGCACTCCATGGAACACGGACTGTTCCCTTCAGGCGAAGGAGCAGCAGTGCTGAGGCTGACCAAGGAAATGTAAATCTTCTACACGGTCCCAATCAAAGTATCTAGCATGGCAAGGTACAAGAGGAAGAGATCAAAGGCACTATAACCAAGTAGACAGATAAAAATGAAGGATACTTGCCCCAATGCATACAATTCCTTCTACCGCCATTGTTTGGGGGAATAATCACATGCTCAAGGTGCTCATAACAAAATCCTTTATTTAAATGCCCAGTTTCAAAAGGAAATACGTAAGAACTATATTCCACAAAAGCTCACCTAGAAACTTGGCTGCAAAGATTACTATTTTTCAGATTTGTTCTGCAGAACAATTCTGCAGCATGCTACAGTCTGGTGGAGGACAACCCACTCATCTGCCTAGCTAATTTGACTGAACGCTATGAATGCCTTTTTAAACAGATTTTATACTAGATTTCTATATAAATTTTATACAGTCTTTTAATATATTCACACACATACATATACACACTGTGATTTCTCTGGTAAAATAACTAGGACTAAAACATGATGACCCTGGTGGCATACCCCAATTGCTCCAGCTCAAGTATCACTTTTATCTGATAAACTTTAGTGAAAATTGAAGCAAGACAGATGCTAATAGCTGGGATGAGGCCCAGATTAAGGTAGTATTTGAAAGAAATTCTCTTTGCTTTTCTGTGACAACTAAGAAACAGGAACAAGAGTTAAAGAGATGCACTGTGGCTGCTTTTATCTATGTGGACTAAAAGTGTATAAACTGTCAAGTTTCATATCTTGCATACGTCCAGACACGTGATTTAGTACAGTTTCAGAGCAGTCTTAACCACTGAAGCCTCCTCTACGGAAGCAGGGCAGGAAAACAGTGGAGTGTAGTATTACGGCAGGCCAATCATTCCCTTTCCAGCTACAATGGGTTATTCTGAGAAACAGTCACTTAATAAACCGATAACATTCCTCACAGCACTGAAAGCTCTTCTCAAAGCCAAAGACAATAGAAAAAATAAAGCACACAGTAATTTAAATGTGAATTGTATCATCAATCCGTTACGTGTTAGCACTCACAGTAAGACAGTCCATGATCTTATCTAGTGGTGGTTAACCACAGGCAAGATTGCAAACACGTATTTAACTAGTTAAGAGTGCATTCTGACAATGCGGAGCAGATCTCAATTTCCTTTATTTTGGCAACTAAGTATGCAAGCAAAGATTTCTTTTGCAATTATGAGTTTTTCTTAAAAGAGTTTACCACATGACTACTTCACTATGGTGGTCAAACTACACTGACAACTCACAAAGCCACATACAGAAGTATATCTTTATTAAACGCATACCTTCCACCTATCTGGGTATCACTGGAGAAAAAGTATTTTCTATCCACACAGAATAAACGAAACCCTCTGTGAGAAGAGTGATACAAATTGGATTTTCTCATCATCACCGAAGCAATGCTGTGTTCTTGGCAATATTGAAGAGGATGGAAATACATTTTTAAAACCCCCAAGCCCTGGAAATAATGAGAGGTTTAACTAATCTATGCTTTAAAAGATCAAGAGTCTTCGAGTGTACACAGAATTCCACAATTAAACATACCCAGCTTAGAATATGAACACAATTGATAAAATTAGAAAAAAGCGATTTGGCAATACTATGCCAGTACAAGAAGTCTATCAGCACTACTTATTTTCTCGAGTACATATCCAGAGAAAGCCTGCAATAACTTGGGTTCTTTCTTTGAACGAGTCTTTGTAGTCTCCTCTGGCCACCAGCCAGAGGAACCACGATGCCCTCACGGTTGTCCCTCCGTTTCAGCTACAGGCACTAACTGCCCACCCAGTTTCATGGTTTATAATAGCCATGTTACCATCTCCCTGATAAGCAACTGAACGGACCCAGAGCGTATCCTTCCCAAGACCTCCAGGCCTTGAGGTCAACCCTAAAGCCATCTTCACTCCCTCATTTCTGAATGCTTAAGTCAGAACTGTCCACACAAATAATGCAAGGCTGCCCAAAGCAAAGAAAGGAAAGGAAATACTTCCTTCTCCTTCTGTGCTGCCTAAAATTATCCTACGTGCAGCTTTGTGACTATCAAGACTGTACACAATGCATTCACTCAGCCTTTGAAATCCCAGAATCCATCTCTAATTGTACTTACTCTAGCATGACACTGGGATACAAGGAATGTTCATAAATAAATTCATGTGTCCAATGACATTTTCCGGTGTTTGGACACCACAATACATTTTTTTCAAGACACAACAATCCTTAAAACCAATTAAAAGTGGCCCTGTTACTTCTTGATTCCTTGTACCTACTATTGTTATATTTCTGCATTGATTTTTCAAAAGATCTGATTTCAACAGCTGACAACTGTTTAAAAACCTGACCCATACTGTAGCTCTTCAAGCATTTTCTACTGAATTAAGGCATCAGAAGAGTTGCTGTTTGCCCTGTGCATTTTTTAAAAGAAGTGAAAACACAGCCTCTTTCAAACCAAGGGTAGTTTGGTCATCCAGCTTTTTGGGTGGCAGTATTCCACCCTACAGCTGCAATTATTAAAGGCTTTAAAGGTCCTATTTTGCAAGGAAGGGGTGGAAGCTAGCGGTTTGAAAATCCAAAAGCAGCTGCAATACAAAACACGCAAGAGGTTCAGGTTATCAACTATTACTGCATGTCTAACGCTCCAGAAAGCACTAGTCACTTCTCAAAATTGCTTTATTGAAAATGCAGAGAGAAGCGAAATGGGCCCAAAAGCCACCCCCTTTCTGAAAGTTAAGAGCTGGAATGCTGTAGGTTAGTCACACTGTCTCACCAAGAGTGCGAAAGCTGGTTGTTTCCATTTGCTTTTCTTTTCCCAGGTGGGTCACACCAACGGCAAGCCGAGTTGAAAGCAGGCAAGATTGGAAAAGCTATGTAGAATGGTGCAAGGCTCTTGCATGACGTTTTGCCTGCCTTACATCACTACTAACATAGTCTTTGGATTTATACACTGCCAAGTCATTAGGTACCTACAGTAACATGAAGTTTAGGTTCTGTAGTCTCTCTCTCAGTTCTGTCCCCTTCCTCCTTTGACCCTGTGGTTGACTGACCCCAGACAGCAATTAAACACTTGCCAGACGAGGCTTGCTCTTTCCCCACCTCAGCGGGAGAGAGAATTGGAAGAGAAAAAGAGAGAAAAACCTTGTGGACTGAGTTTAATAAGTCAAAGTTTAGTAAGTCAAAGACAACAACCTGATCACAGAATCATTAAGATTGGCAGGGACCTCCGGAGGTCATCTTGTCCAACCCCCCTGCTCAAGCAGGGCCACCTAGAGCCAGTTGTCCAGGTCCATGTCTAGACAGTTTTTGAGTATCTCTAAGGAGGGAGACTCCACTACCTCACTGGGCAACCCATGTCACTGGTCAACACAGAAAAACATATTCTGATGCAGAAAGACAAATTCTGGTCATTGCATATGTTATGTAAGACAGAAAAATGCAATGCATTAAAATATTTGATGTAACTTCTGTTACACTGTGTATCTTCTGGCATACATAACAAAAGGTAAGACACCTCTCTTTTTCAAAAATCCAAAACTAATAACTATCCTTTTTTAAAGCTTGCTCTACTAGGTTGTAGGCTCGCTGAGTTCTAAAAGGGAAAACCAAGACCTGTGGCAAGAAAGTATATCATCAAAGGCCTTTTCTTCCTCTCCTGTTAATTCTTAGCAAAATATTTTTCTATACCTCTGAAATCTGGCTTTCAACTGCAGCAAACAATTCTTTCCCATCAGACAGAGATCTATTTGTCAAATCACTAGGGCGTTGCTAAAGTCAACGTTGGTCAGGAAAGAGAGTAAAGTCTACTTCAGCATTCTCTCAGGACATTCACAATAGCTGAGGAATTGCTCTAAGTGAACTGAGATTCTGAATCCTGGCAGGTAGGTGGAATGTATAAATCTTACATATCAAGAGTGTTTATACAAAACAGTCAATCCTACAGTCACAACCAGGAATGATTACAGTTGGCAAGTATCACCGAGGAAGGACACATCATGGTGAAACACATACAAACAGACGCACATTAAAAACAAATGAACAACCACCACGACGATTATCTATCTTCAGTATTCACACTGTTCCACACCCTAGCCAAGATGTGAAAGTCTAATTAAAATTATTACTTGGAGAAGCACAAAACCTCACAAGCTAAACTAACAACAAATTCAAACCTCATCAGCCTAGAATATGGACAAATGTGGAATTTCTCCTTCTCGACAGACACCTGGATATACACCCCTTGCCTATCCCAGCCTACCAGGCACCGTTGACACTACTGCCCTGTGGCACCCATGAGCGACAAGTGCACAAGTCGCATAAGGTGAAGTCACTGGTGACTCTGAGCAGGGATCCCCTATGTGAGCTCATATTTTAACTCCCGAAGTTTCCAGTTCAAGACTAATGGCACCATCCAAGATGGCAGCTGCTATATTAACACAAACCAGTTGCATTTTGATTCTCTGCAAGACAAATTCTTAAAGAATATACAGTGATATCTTTATTATTTTGAAAAGAAAATCTGCGTAGTTCCTCAGAACCCAGGAAGTATTTGCACTTTCTTATAACCAAATAAGCTATTGCCAAAACCATGACAAAACAAAAAGGACCATGTAACATGATCGTAACTCATTAACTTGGACACGAGGAAGATAGCTGGGATAACACAAATGAAAGATGTTCCACTCCGTGGTTCACATTAGATATTCTACAAGTCCTTATCAAGATGGTCCAGTATTGAGCACATACACTACATACCCAGAGATTACAATAGTATAGTCGTCTCAGGAAGTGTTACTAGCTGAAAGCCCTAATATTGAATACTTTCAAAAAAGCTCATTATTCACAGTATCAAGGGAGGAAAAACAGAGAATTGTTGTGAGCCTGAACACCAGATGCCCTGAACTACAACTTAATTTAGTGCAGAATTCATGGTACCTGGAGGCAATGATAGCCCTTAATCTATGCCTCTAAAAGAATGAGAGCCACACAGATTTTAGTTAAAATAGCAGGCTGGTTCAAACAAAAAATTATTACTCTAAGAATCTTATAGAACCGTAGAATGGTTTGGGTGGGAAGGGACCTCCCAGCCCCCCCAGTGCCACCCCTGCCATGGGCAGGGACACCCTCCACTAGCCCAGGTTGCCCAAAGCCCCATCCAACCTGGCCTTGAACACTGCCAGGGAGCCAGGGGCAGCCACAGCTTCTCTGGGCACCCTGGGCCAGGGCCTCAGCACCCTCCCAGGGAAGGACTTCTTCCTAATCTCTAAAGATGCCAAATTCAAAGGATTATTTTAATGTCTATAAACTGAATTTTTGTGAGATGCAGACATTTCAGAGCCACAGATTTCTAACCTGTCCAGCAGGATGTACTGTAATGATTTCCAACCTTTTAATTGCTCTTTTTTTCCCCCCTCAGAAAGCTTGTAAGGGCTGTGTCTGCACTGAATGCTTGGTCCTGTACCTGGATTACAGTGTACAGCTGAAACTACACAGCCCTACACACAATTCTGTCAGAAGAGGTATGACTGTTCTGCACACCAAACCTCTCATTTCCTATAGCTAGTGAAGCAGAAATCCCACCTCATTTGACCCATCTTTCTTCTTGTCTAATTATACTGTAATTATTAACTTCATTTTGTTGCTTCACAGAAAAAGAGATATTTTCAAGTCTGTGTAGATTAGCTGTAAATCCGCAGCTCCTCTATAGCTCATTAATATTTTAAACATCTATTTTAAGTTTTTCCACACTAGACATAATTTGTGGCAGTGTAAATTCTTTTTAGCCGTAGTCTCATAAATCAGGTAATTTCTTCAAATGCAAGACTCATTACAGGGAGGGAAAGGAAAGATGGGAATTTTGTTTCTGAATAGGATTATTTTGAACTTGGATCACTTTGACAAACCAGCTCGCAAAAGAACTGTACTGAATCAACAGAGCAGAGGCAGGTGGGAACCACAAAATAGCTGTAGGTATGCGTACACACCCTCTCTCCCACAAATCTCACTGCCTAAGGATGCTGGTAGCAGAGTCTGGTCAGACTACTCAGACTAACGAAAGGTTTAGTACCGAGAAAATACAGAAACTACAGAAACTATAGCATTACTCGATGTGGGTAGGCTGAGAGGGAAGAAGTAGTAAAACAATGTAGTCAGCAATTCCTTTAAACAGGATTGCCCCTTTTTTTTTTTGTTTTGTTTTTTTGGGGTTTTTTGTTTGTTTGTTTTTTGGGTTTTTTTTGGTTTTTTTTTGGTTTTTTTTTGGTTTTTTTTTGGTTTTTTTTTGGTTTTTTTTTGGTTTTTTTTTGGTTTTTTTTTGGTTTTTTTTTGGTTTTTTTTTGGTTTTTTTTTGGTTTTTTTTTTTTTGGTGTGTGTCTGTGTGTGTGTATATCTTGACACAATTTACTGCTCCTCGTTCCCTTTGGTCAGTTGTCCTCCAAGGACAGCAGCTTGTGTTTTTCTGCCTTTTTCCTCTAATATAAATGAAGCCAAATAGTCAATTCTGAAATGTTATCAAGAAAGAGGTAAGTCCTCCTGAACCTAACAGTGATACTCTTCCAAAGCCTAATGCTTCATTATCATTTTCACTTTTGATCTAATGAACAAGTGAGATTTGAAAAATCCTGTTCTACCATTTCACAATAACTCCTGTAAAACTACTGTACGTACCTCCATGTGTAACATTATACTTAGTTTGATTTGTGTTTTGATAAGAATATACACATATTAAATCAATAAATCACTCAGATTTATTTTTTTTAACACCAAAAAAACTTGATATGAAATGTAATTATTAAAGTACAGAGTATCTTATTTTGTGGCGTCTGATCAGAGAAACTTCCTTATTAAAAAGGAGAAAAAAACCCAAAACAAAACAAAAAACTCAGACTAAATTAAGTTCAACAGTCATTCATTAAACAAATTATATTATCAGAACGTAGCTGCCCAGTGACAAGTAGTCATTACTGTAGCTTCAGTGAGGTGCTATTAGAAGATCATTATTCAAAGAGCTATTAGCAAGTACTGGCCTAAATATGGGTTATCGCCTGTTAGAAAAGCCAACAGAAGCAAGTTTTCAGTAAGATGAGAGGCAGACATGGGAGATGGTGGTCTGAAGCAGGGAGAATGTCAAGCATCCTTGGTAGAATTTCCCAAGGGAGAAAGGACTGTCCAAAAAACCAAACTACCACCACCACCAAAAATCTCAGAAAGGCTCTTTCCTGAAACTGCAAACTGCAATATCCTCTCTATTTGGTGCTGTGAATTTTGAATTTTATCAGACTAGATTGGTATCAGGCAGTCTTGTAATAACCTTTAAAAAAATAAAATAATTAAGAGGAAGAGAATGCAGCCCAAGGCTGAAATTAGCATCCAGCGCTAGCTTTGCACAGGGAGATTCCCCAGCCCTACAACCACACGGTGTTTTAATAACTGATATCCCAGAGGAACAGCTGCTATGCCAGTATCTCTCACCTCTAGCTTGTTCGGACAAACACCTTTCTTGACATTTGTAGAATCTGTGCTGTTGCTTTTATATATAGACACTTGAAAATATTTTTATGTTTATATAAACATCCACTAATTTGATTCTACAAACCACGTCAGGCATATGAGATATCATTACCTTGAACTTGCACCCCACAAGTGGAATGTTAAATTGACATGTACCAAAAAGAGACTAAGAAAGGGTCATGTCTTCAGGGTTACCACATAAAATAAAATTCACCGTTTACTCTATAATCCCAGTGCGCCAGTGTCTGGAAACCAGTCTGTTCTCTGACACTCCCAAAGAGGGACGAACCACTGTGATTTTTTTTTAATTTTTCTTTTTTTAAATGTTGAACTTGTAGGCTTAGTTTTAAAGGATGGATACAAGACCTGCCCTTTGAGCAGAGTCAAAGTTTGGAGCAGCCACATAAGCCTGGAGAGCTGAGATCAAGCATCTGATAATGCTCTCTGTCCTGCCGCTCTTGGATGAAATGCCCATTAGAGGATTATCCTACACAGTCCTGCAACCACAAAAAGCTGGAAACTACAGAAACAACTGTAATGATGAGTCTGCGGAAGATGTTACGTTATTTGAGCCCGGCACAACAGATGGAGACAGTGAACCTCAAGGAAAAACAATGACCCCAGCCAGAGAACAGTGCTGGGACCTGAACACCCACCTGATGCTCTGCAGCCACGGAGCTAAGAGCTAAGGAAAACCTGGCCATAAGAAACTACGGCCAAAATAGATTTTCTTCTTTCTTCCTTACCAGTTGAAAGAAGGAACATCAACACTTTACGCTTGCATCTTAACAAGTACGCCTTACGTAGCACCAAAACTCTTTGTACCAGGCCTTAAATGAAGTTTTAAGTCTAAGGCAAAAATGGTACCTGCAAAGAAGGTTTTAAGTGCTGAGAGGATACACCTAATGCTGACCGCGTGTGTTAGCAAGCTCAGTAATATGAGGTACTATGTCTGTATTTCCCTCTATTTCATAAGCTTTTAGCTCCATTTCTCTGTATTAAGTTGAGCTCTGAATTAGCGTAATTTGCCACAACAGGTTTATTCACATCAAGACAAAGCTGGGGCAGCATTTTTCAAAAAAGGATTAGATGACTGTAGCTCCTACCATCTGCACTTATGCGTGTTTAGACTCTGAGAAGGGTAATCACCACACTTCAGGGCATGATCTGCAGGGGTCAGAAAGATAATCTTACGCCCATCTTTCTGTTTTTGACATTGCCCAACTGGGTAGGTGCATAATAGAGGATATTAGTCTTCCCCGAAGCGTTAGTTATTCATCACTGCCAGAGGCAGCTTTACAGATGTAAGATTATGAGCCAGTCTAGTATGGCAACCTGCTCTTTCAAACTCTGAAACGCGCTCTGCGGTGCAGAGCCTGAACACTACATTGTATTTCGATACAAATAAGAGATAAACTATGAGTACGCCAGAAGATTTTAAGGAGCAGTTTTGGAAGGGATTATTATTATAGCAAGGCCCTACGGATCACTAAAGACAGTGAGTGTTTTATGAAGGTTTTTTTGTTTGTTAAATTTCCTTTGAAGTAATAGACAGAAATTACAGTATCTTGCATTTAAATCTAGGGCAAACATATAGATACAAATCAAGTATTGCTCCTGCAACTGGTGCTAGTTTTCAATCTATATAACCCAAGAGAGACCTAAAGATTTCAGGCTCAACTTCTCTATCATTTGGAAATACCAGTGTAATCTTCTTAGGCTACAGGGAAGGTAAACATATTTCTTTCTAGAGACACAAGGATGCCACTTCGACTGACATAGGAAACAAAATGGTTCTCACAGACACACTAATTTACAAGCAAAACAAATTAAGAGTGTGAAAACAACTGCATTTCCAAATTTTGAATAAGTAGTAAGTGCAATCTATTTATAGATCTGATTTTTCACCTACTTACTGCAAGCATCTCCTCACATTTTGCTTATCAGCATATACTCCTATTTTTAAAAAAATGAAGGATAAAGACTTATTTCCACGAAGCTAGTGAGCAGATACATTCTGCAGGATGGAGCAGACCCTCCACTGGCTTGAGAGCTGGCCGTAGGAAGAGCCCCCGGCCCCGGCCAGCCCTCCTGGTGGGAGCAGCAATCTCCTCCTTCCCCCAGCTCAGATACTCACCTGGGAGATGATGATCTGAATGGTCTGCAAGTCATTACAGTTCACATGAGTTGGGTTAGCTAAAACACATAAATAACAGATCTTGGCCAACCCAGAGCATTTAGATTGCAAGGGTGTGGGGAACATGTACAAAACGCAGCCCTGCCGCTAGATCCCAGTTCTCCAGCAACAGCATTGAGAGGGCAGGAGGGGTTCAACCAGCAGTGAACATGTCACATGTATAAACTTCAGAATAACTTTTGTGGCTGCTCGTGAGGTCCCAGTCCACAGTACAGTGCCTTTACATAACTCACTGATTAATAAACGACACTGCTACTGTACAATGTGGGTTATTTTATCTCAGCATTTCAAATAAGCAATTTTTTCTCACCACATTTTTGAGAGATGTGATTTGTTACCGAACTATTTTACAGATAGTGAGAAAACACAGAGAAGGAAATAGAGTTCAGAGGGTTTTTTTTAATACTCTGTTAATTTACTTTAAAGCTGGACTACCCAACACTGAAAATAACTTTTTCTAGACATGCTATAGGGTTTACAGAAACTTTCAAGCAGAAACCTTCATCCTAGACTTTCCCACCACCCCCACTTGACTTATCGACATCTTTAACGGGACAGAATTCCACCTTCCTTGTGTACTGCAGTACGTGGTTAGGCTGAAACACAGGGAAGCCCAATGTCCTCAAACCTTTTGAGGTGAAATTCGCACCTTTAATAACACTGTCATTGCAGTGCTGTTTGCACTAAGAACTCCTTACAAAGTGATCAATTTTCACAGCACTTCAGAGACAGAAAAGTCATCATTATTCTGACTAGTGAGACAAGAAGTAGGTAGAAGGAAGATAGGTAACTTGTCTAGAACCATTCAGCCAGTCAGAATATAGCTAAAGCCTAGTTCTTTTAAAAAGAAGTTTTCATCCTTTACTGTAAAGTGACATCAACAACAGCTTTTGTCAGTTTATTTCAAGCCAGTTTCACACAAGTTTAGATTTCTTTAAATACCAAAGCAAAATCTAGACAAAACCCACCAAACAAATGCCATTTTAGCCTCATTTGGTTCCTCGCCAAAGCCTGAAGTTCAAACCAGGTACATCAAAAAGCCCCAAGCTTCAGGCAAGAAATCCCAATCTAGTTTTGTTGGCGTAGCTAGAGCGGTGCCGTTTCAGCGTGAAAGCTCGCGCCTTGTGTCCTGGCTTCTCACGGGCACTAGGTTCTGAGCGAGAAAAACAACAAATGCGAAGAGTTATACCGAGCCTTCTTTTCAGCATTTGGCACTCAGAACCAGCCCGGTACTCAGATGCCTGCTGAAAACACATGCAAAGTCTAGAAGATGAAGCCTCTTATTTAGACTAAACGATTCTCACAGTAATTAAGGGAAAAATAACTGCCAACACACGCATCATACAATACAAATCGACCCTTAAGGAAAGCTGCAATCTGAAATTGAACTTCCTTCTGAAGTTCATTGGCGTGGCACTATTGTACGTACCTTTTCACCACTTCACGTTAGACACACACCTCATCCAGAAGTCCTTTGAGTCACACACTTGAATAACCGAAGCATTCCTTTCCTTTGAATCTACAAAATCCAGCTACGGGATATGAAGAAATCAAAGAAAATACTGAGGAATTTAGACTTTTTTTTTTTTTTTTTTAAAAGGGGGGGGGTTTCTAAAGTATCAGAATTTCTGCAGCAAAATTTGTTTTAAGATGAATGACTTTTGTTCTAAAGCCTCCTCAAACTAGTAAGATAGAGGGGAGAGGAGGGGGGGTTTTAGGGCACATTGGACTGAGAAATGACAGACAGCCCTGGAAAATTCTTCACCCTTAACTACCTTGCTCTCCTTGAGTGCCATCAAGCACCCTTAATATGCAAAGTGTTGTCATTCTCCTTCTCTCACCTCTGTTACCAAGTTCCTTACCTGCTGCCTGCGCTGGAAATGCCCAGCAGGGATGGGTAAGATTCATCGTCCCACACCACACACAACAGTCTCGGCGACTTCTGTTTTGTAACCTCAGTCTGCAACTCCTAATTTCAGACAGGACTCTCCTACATTGTTGACACAACTTGTATCAACAGTATAAAAGGAACCATTCCCTATCTCTTCTCCCACTGCTGAAACTTAGGAAAATGGAAAACAGGGCAGGAAGAGATCATGATAAATTGACTGCGTGGCATGAATCAACCTATGCGTTAGTAAGGTACAGGTGTCTCTTCTACAGAGTTCCCAAGGGTGCAGGAAAAGGTGCCCGTTCTTGTAACGCAGCTTCTTTCCCCTGCAGCACCTTGCACTTGCCAACCATGTGCCTCCCCAACAAGCAGGCCATATCTACCCTCTCTTCTTGCTGCCAGATAAAGCATCCAGCACCTGGTGCCAGCCAGAGGATGGAATTCATCAGAAGCGTTTTGAGGATCAATACAGGGGATCCATCCTATATAAGCTGATTACAGGATTTATTGGACTCCTGACACTTAACATCACACAGCCGGAATGCCAGATGTCATGTGTTGGAGATATGGCTCCAATAAAACCAGGATAAGGCAAAAGGCCCTAAGATTATCCCCTCTGGAAGGGATGTCACTGAGAGGATGCGGCTGGCTGTGAACAGAATGCTGCAGTTATCACGCTCAGAAATGCTAATTGACTTAATTGCAAGTAACGCACGTCCAGACGAGGGAAAGATTTTCATCAGCAGCACTGGTACCTAAGTTAATTGTGGATTGACTAGAAGAGCAGAAGTATTACCATGCAAAGATTGATGAATCACCAAGCCATGCCCGCTGTAACAAACAGGACAACTCCCTTCATCCATGCTATAAAACATCCATCTACAATTACCCTGGAATTCACCTGCAGGACTGTACTGCTGGTACACAGTCTTCCACACTCAGCACGGCGATGCGAGGCAGAGGCACCGAGATGAGGACGTACTCTTTCAGCTTTGAATTCTCTTTCTCCGAGTTGGTGCACATGTTCTCAAACACAAGGGAGGACTTTATTCTTTGTCATTGTAAACCTTTAAATTTTCGTCCTTTTCTTAAAAACTCATCTGAGGAGAGGTAGAATGGGCTGCTGCCATCAGGAGGTTCATAGTTATGTGGAAAACTCAAAAACTTTAACCTTAGAGGTTCAAAATGAACCTGAGAAACAGCAATCTCAGCATTTAATATTTTATTATTTTAAACAAAAACATGTTTATTGAGGGAGGGAAACTTGACTCACTATCTGAGCATCTGGGATTACCAGTACTGTATTTATGAAAGAGGTTGCCGTACACGGCTCTCTGCAATTGCTCTGATCTCTGCATCTGCGGTTCCAGGCTCTACCCGCATTACCCTCTGACAGACGGGAAATCATACGAACCTATTTTCCTGAGATTGCCCTTAGGAATCAACCAGCTGAGTCTTGCAAACCAGTTCTATCTCCATGAACCACGTACACTCATCAACCCCGGGACTGTTTTTATTAATCGCATTACCAGAGCACCCATAGGCCTTGCACAGAACCAAGCCCTCGGCGCCCTCCATACCACACAAACACTGCCGGTTACTGTTCCACGGACTTTACAGCCCAATCCAACACAAGAATATGCATTCGTGTATAGGAAATCCGTACAAGAAGCCCGCCTCTGCTCCCAGGAGAAACACCACGCGAAGGGCAGCACTTGTACAACCTGCCAGCACGAGCCCAGCACCTGCTCGGGTACCTTCATGGCGAGTGGCGTGCGGTTTTTACTTACTTGTATCAGTTACTTGCTTGTATTTGCTTCATTATGTACCTATTCTAATGTTTTGTTATTTTCTACGGTGTAGCCTAACACAATTTAAAAAAGAGTGAAAAGTTTGCTGACTTACCTGTGAAAAACGAAGAGTAATTTTTTTTTTTTTTTTTTTTTTTTACAGCTATATAATCGTCAAGAGCAATGTTGTAATAACTGCAATTTTACAACATACCTATAAAACACAGTTTTGGATCTGAAGCACTTGACGCTGAACACCCAGCGCTTCTCACAGTCTCACTTTCCCGCGGCTGTCACCACTTTCGCCTCTCTTCACCAGATTTAATCTCCTGCTCCCGGCTAACGGCGGGGCTCGGCACCCCGGGCCGGGCGGGACCGGCACCAAGGAGCCGGCCCGGCAAAGGCCACCGGCCGCCCGCCCTTCCCGCCTCTCACCCCCAGCGGGCACGACGCCCTGAGGGGAGGCGATGGCGGCGCCGCGCCCCGGCAGCCGTGCTCCGCGGGCCCCTTGCCCTCCTCTCCCACTCAGGGGCTCCCGCCGCCCGGGGTGTGGGGGGGGGAACACTCACCCTCTGTGCCGGCGGTCCCCGAGGACGGCGCGGGCTCGGCGTGAGGCGACGGCCGGTCCGGGACAGCGGTAGCAGCGCCCCTGGCTCCGCGGGAGGCGGGCGGTGCTGGCTGCCCGGCGGAGGTGGGGCCGGGGCGGGGAGCGAGCGGCTCCGGCGGGCCGGTGGGGCTTCCCCCGCGGGTGGAGGAGCTTGGGGCCGCCGCTGCTCCGGGAGGGCCGACTCCTGAGGGGAGGGCGGCGGTTCCGCCATTCGCGGACGGGGCTCTTGGCCCTGGCAGCCGCGGGGAGAGGCGGGCGGGCTCCGCAGCGGGGGGGCGGGCCTCAGTCCGGCAGGGTCCGGCCACGGCGGGGCAAAGCCGGGCCTCAGCGAGCCCTCCCCCTTTCAGCCATACGGTAAAGCAGGCGGTGAAGTGGGGCTATCACAGGGCGCTTGGTTGTGAGGTAGGAGTTTTCAAATGAGGTGTTGTCCGCCGAGGAGCTCGGTGTATGCCTTCCTCACCCTGCTTACGATGTTGGGTATCTGCACTGAGGGGGTTGTACATGACAAAGCAGCGTTTTCTAGCGAATGCAGGGCTTGTGGAGGAAGCCTGGCACTCCAGGAGCCGGCAGGAGGAAGAAAGATGTGCTGCCAGCGTTATCCCAGGAACAGACTTGGCCTTCCCTACCCGCTGGGACGGCCCCGCTGCCTCCCTGGCATCCACACGGCCACTGCCAGGGGCCTGGCTGCTGTGCGAGGCGTCACGCTGGCACACGTGTCAGAAGCGTGAAAGTGTGGACTGATAAAGTGTGAGCCACCGGGTGTTGTAAGCCAAAACTACTGAAGGTCCTCGTGTCAGGATAAATACAGTCTCCATGGACTTCAGGTACATTTGAAGTATTTTTTAGCTAAAAGAAGTATTTTCATCAGTAGCGGTAGATTTGCAGTGACTTTTTCTAGGGATGCAAGCCCCTATCCTTTGTTTTTCTTGTACTCTTGTGTAAGCTGAATCTTGGAAATGGATACAATAACTTGTGTTGTTTTGATAGAGTTAATTAACTGATGCAATCCCACATTCTGAAAACGAAATCGTAGGGATACACTTGCAAACAGTCTGCTCTATAATTGAGTTCATCCTCCGGGATGATCTTTATCTAAGAGATTTTAAAGGCTGCATCTTTTTGACTCATGGTAAAAGCTCTGTGGCATGGCACCATGCGGTGTTCACCTCGTCCGCAGGACTAGCAGGGAATGTTTGGGACTCCCCGGCTGCTCTCCCTCTATAAACCACCTACGCTGGAAAGCCCCTTCGTCCCTGATGGAGCCAAAGCTCTTCATCCTGCAAGCAGTAGCTTCTTGGACAGCGCAAGGAAGATTTGCCTCCTATGCACTGAAAGTAGCATCATCAAAAGTTCATTCTGATGTAGAAATAATTGACTTCTTGAATTTAAACATTTTCTGATTTCCAAGTGTGCTAGGACAGTGGCCTGCCCTACTAAACATCCCGAGTTAACCAGCATGATCAAATCAGTAAATCTATGTAGTTAGTGCATCCAAGTGCTTAGTTGCTTGGCGGCATTTAGCTCTTGGGGACCTGCACTTGCCATGCCGACCATCGGTCACCCGTCACCACAAGAACAGCTAGAGCCTGGCTGTAAGTGGCTTCCTATGCTTCTGGGTTCCTAGCAGGGCCCGAGCAAAAGCAGCATGAGCATACATAAGTAGCGATGGAAAACCACGTAATCCTTGTTAGAAATCTACTCAGCAGCAAAAATGGAGCAATCCATTTCTACAGAAATTCTGGAGTGCCAGAAATTTGCATTGCTGAGGAGAAAAGTAACGATATAATTGAGAAATACTCAGGGTAATTATTACTGAAAAGAAGCTGTTTATAAAGCTCCAGAGAATGACTTAAGGGAGGTGGCAAGGATGCAGGAACTTTTACTCTGTATAGAAAGTGAGTGTAACGTTCCTATTAAACTGGACGTGCGTGCAGAGTGTAAGAGTCTCCCTGACATCCTCCAGGCTACTGAAAAAGAAGAGGAAGACGAAAGATTTCCATGGACAGGTACTTATTTATCAAAAAAGAAAAAATAATCCTGTTCATTTCCCAGTGAGTCATCCAAGCCTTCTAATTAACTTCCTACAGATTTAGAGAAAAAGCCCAAATCCAGTGTTCTCAGCAGTGGACTCCAGCACGCTGTCAAGCGTTATTCCTGCGTGACCCAGGCACAGCACAACGCCCCGTAACATACATACGTGTCTGTATGTACATACATGTCACACAACATGCCACACCGCAAAGTTTAGTTCAATTTTATTTTCCACTGTAACGGTTTTCAAATGATACATCATGCAGTCTGCCAGTGTATCCATCCATCGCTGATAGAATTTTAGAAGGAAGATAAAAGACTTATCTCCATGGGATGGGGAAAGGAGGGTTCAGATCTGCTATCAAGAGTTTAATACATTTCAGCATCGTTTGATGCAATGGCAAAAAAATTTCCCCTTGTTACCAGCAAAACGTGTCCACAATTTATTTTTTTCCTAAATTGAACACTACTGTAAAGATACATAGAGCCCAGAGAATACACATCTGCAGTACACGTTACACACTTTACAAACTAGACATGTATAATTCTACAGAATGCCTCAACCCCCGTGGTTCTCCCACAACGAAAAGTGTTTCAATGGACAAGACCGTGAGAGCGAGAGAGGAACCGGTGGAGCGGTGTTCCATCCTGCACAGCGGATGTTCTCCAGTGCACTTCGCAGTTCGTATGGGCACAGTGAAGACGAAAATCAAAGCAAGGGTAGATTAAGATTATCCTGCCAATTTATTTTTAGATTCCTTCCGTTTCCAACTGAGCTGTGCTTCATTCATGTTTACACAGAGTCTCTCTCCCTCCAGTAAGGGAAATTTGATTTAGGCCTTTTCCTTTTGGACCTGCATGACCATTTGGTTTAAATACCCATTTATTCAAGTGAAACAACGTTCAGCTTAAAATTCTTTATTTCATTTATTTCCAAGCCTTATTTATCAAAAAAATCAGGCAAATGTGCATCTCGGTCCATTAGGCTTTATAAAATGAAATTTAAAAGTTACTCATAAGGTTCTGTTGGCAGAAATTATTGTAGTGAAGTTTTTTTGAGACTTTTTTTTAGCTTTCAGTATATTCGGGATAATCCACTCTCACCCTTGTTGAGTAAAGTACAAACTTAAAAATGCATCAGCCAAGATCTTCCCAAGTTTAAAACTTCCCTTGCTTTTGAGAAAACAAGTCGATGAAACGTGAACTCAAGGACAAACACAAGATATTTGAACATATCATTAAGAGAAGCTCAAGTGAGCAGGAAATACTTTTTAATTACTAGCAAAAAGAACAATATGCACTTTAGTTCCATCTGAAGTACGTTTGCCATTTGTGAACAGTATTTCCACCAAAATTTGTCCCATGCATGACATTTTAGATGTGAAATTTAATTTCTGCTATACAAATCACAACTTTAAAATTAGCCTGGAATAAATATAGCATGACATTCAAAGAGCAAAGAAAGTAAGATAGCATCAAGTAGTGGAAATAGCAGGAGACAGGTTTTGCTGTCTGCGGAGCAGGTGTGTGGTTTTCATTTCTAGATACAAAATGTGTAAGACTTAAAAATGGTACAAAAGTTGAATATACAATACGGCATACAAACTTAAGTTGCCTAATTAAAATAGGCTTACAAAACAAGGATCTATATTAAGCAGAGTGACTTCAATTGACAGAATTAATTTCCAATCGACTAAATATATTCTCTATTTATTTGTTTTCTTCAGAATTTTAGCCTAAGGCATCTTTCCAGCATTTCAGTTGTAGAAAGTCCTCCTGCAGTCTTGATGTAAAAGTTAACTTGGAGAAACTTAATTATTTTAGCTAGGTGAACTGACTGGCTGATCAGCACTAGCACAATTAAGAGATGTCAAAGCTAACTTACTACTCAAGCTGAAGAAAGCTGTCTAAACTGCCATACGTAACTAATAGTGATGCTGTGAGGAACTTAATACAGGTTTTTAAGCTAATGCTGCATCTACAATATGCTTCCAGACTGAACTTTGAATTCGAGAGACAGAACAAAAGTTCTAGTACAATATAAAATCTTTGACAGCAATTGTTTGATATCTTTTCCAAGACAACTATTTTAGAACGAAAACAAGAGGATTATTAGTTTGTAGTAGAAATTTCAGCTCTGAACAGCTGGTAAGATAGCACAGAGTAGTTCTGAATTAGTAATTTTATTAAAGATTGCATATGGCAAGTTCACAGTTCATTTTTCTGGCAGTGCACATGCACATAAAGAAAGAAAATACAAAACTTCAGAAAATACAAAATAAATTAAATACATGCAAATTTGCAACTTCATTAAATATTTTTAGCAAAATGCTTCCCAAAATAGTGCAACATTAAAAAAAAAATTAAATTATGTCCAACTTACTTTGCAACAACCTAAATAATTTCAGTAGAAAAAATACCTAAAGTCAATTCACAATCTTCCAAAACGGTCTACAGTAACTAAATAGTTCTATGGCTACTAACAAACATGTTCCGAAAAAAAAAAAAAAAAACTTAAAAAAAAAAACCATCTCAAATTAAATAAGAGCAAATGTTTGCAAAACAAGACTAGGGAGCTATGCTTGGCCATAACCTTCCTAGAATCCATGCTTCGTTAGGACGCAAGGTTGCATCTATGGCCATCTGAACAAGGAGGATACGTGTGTGCGGCCCAGAGGTGGTAGCAGGGAGGAGGAGCAGTTCCTCTGCCTGCCAGCAGCACCTTCCCAGAACGATTCCAGTGCCCTCTTGCTGAGAAGATGGAAACTTTCTGTCTGGCATGAAAGACAGATCCAAGAAAGGCAAGCGGTCTCATCCTTATCTCCGTGCACACAAGCGTACCATCCACCGAGCGACTTGCATATTGTAAGTTATAAAGACATTCTTTTCCCCTTGCAATATGCTCTTCACCTCCTAACAAACGTATTCCCAAATTTGGTCTGCAAAGGACAGCTCGAGTGTACAACTCTCACCTCCTTTTAGACTCTCTCTCTATAATTTTATTTTAAGGTAGGGTCTGGGGTTTGGGGGATTTTTATTTATTTATTGGGGGAAAGGCGGGGGATGCTTGTCGGCTTTTCCAAGACGAGATTTCCACAGCATTCTGAAAGCCTTCAAAATTTCATAGAGAACAACGCCTACTAACACATGGCTAGCCATCACACTCCAGGAAAACCCACCACCGCAGGGAGAACTACAAGCAGATCAGATCTTAATTTTAAGATAGGTCACACAGATATATTCATGTAACTACCAAACTTCAAAACCTAGATCTATACTAACAGATTTCTCTGCATCCCGTTTGATCTTTACCAGGTACTGCAATAAAGGTTATTTTATACAGTCCAAAGATTTTATCAGGATATTACAAATGGTTCTTTGGGGAAATTTACTTCTGAAAATGTAAGCAGTAAAATTAAACCATATAGCAGCACATTTTCATCCCCTAAAAATATAAAATAATATGTATATTATACAGTAAATCAGTCATGACAGAGCACAATCACCTGCCTTTGATGGCACTTGGTCATTGAATAATTAATTCTTTGATGCCAGAAGTCGGGATTTACTGATGCAACAGAGGACTTCGAAAAAGCATCAATCTGAGTGTAGAAGCCCCAACCTAACCAGCGCCAAGGGGTCAAACGCAGTCAGTGAGAGATTCTGGGTGGCAGACTTCCTATCCTTACTTAGATGGTTATGTTAAATACATTGTACAAGTATCTGTAGAAGAGTTGAGCTGAACACTTCTGTACACGTGGAGATCCTACGAAGCTCAAAATACCTGGGACCAGTGCATTGCAGATGGCTGTAGGAAGCGCAGGACAAATAGGAGGTGGATCAGGTTGAAGAGGGGGGAAAAAAAGAAACTAGTGACTTAATGACAGTCCTTAGCATGCTAAGTGGAGTTGACCTGTCAAAACAGAGCAAGAAAGGTAATGATAATTAGCAGATGTTGGAGATTAGAGAGCAGATGCCCAAGGTGGCAAATCAACCCATACCTACACTTCACCAAAACACCAGTACAGCAACCAAAGAGCCACAACAGTGAGGAAACGAGTCACATAAACACAGTTTTAACAAGGCATGAAATGAGGGTCTTGGTTAGTAAGACCTGCAGAGGAATTTTTTCGCATCTATCTCTGAAGTTTCCAGCACACAAATGGGCAGAGTTGTAATGAAACAATTTTCTTGATTAAATTCACTCTTTGCCACCTGGAGCACAGCACTATGTCTTGCCTAGATACATCCTTAAACACTAGCTAAAGATCTAGCTTTTTTTTTCCCTTTTTATCTCCCTGTTCTTTTAACGGGATTTTTCTCTCCGCTGGTCGGCACTTGGATATGCTGAAGAGCAGATATGTGAGTATCTCACACAACAAGTAAGGAAAGTAACCGCACTTGATTATGAAAACTTATTATAAAATGAAAGGCTGAAAAAAATACAAATCCCAAACAATCCTTCTGGTTTCTGTGTCTCCTGACAGAAGGGTGCTTTCCCAATGTACAAACACCTATATAAAAATATGTATTTAGACAAATATATAAAAATATTTTATATATCATGGTAATATAGTATAAAAACATACTATCTAATTGTATATAATGTGTATGCATACAATGCAGGCATCTTTCTCACTAATTTAATAGTAATTCCATCCAGAAGCAAAGTTCAAGGCATGTTACCAAGTATAAAGGTGATTTAAAGTTGATTATAAAGCATTTGAAATACAGACTTTTAAAAACTTGGGTTTGAATTCCCCCCCCATACACATTTCTCATTAGCCATATGGAAAGCACCACCTAAGTAACTGAATGTGCCTAGCACATTTTTAAATTAGCTAATACAAAATCAGCCTTACAAAGAGAAGTATGTTTTCCTCAATTAAGCATTTTCTTGTATAGTTATTTTTTTTTTTAAATGGTCCATATTCAAGAGCAAGTTATAAAAAAAAATGAATAAATAAATATTGATGCATCAGTGGGTTTAATTTTACCCTAAATTAATGGTGGGAATTGTAGTTAGCTCCTAATTGTCACCCTTGTTAACACCTTAAAGGAAGCCAGCATAGCTATTAATTTATGTCTCTTCCTGGCATAGATTAACTATGGTCTGGCTCAATTACAGTTACTCATCTTGCTCAAGGATGGGAACATACCAGAGGCTTCAGGATAAGGGACACATAAACAAGAGCCTGTTTGCATAGTGTATTTCACAAATACAGATTGCAGTGCAAATTGCTTTAAATTTTTTTTTAATAATATTTTTAATAACGTAATAATTTCAGCAGGCCATGATGGAGCATTACTGCAATCGTTGTCCCTGAGCTCTGCTACCGCCCCTCTGTGCAGGGCCAGGTGAGTTCCCAGATGTAATTAAAGCAGACTCAAGGGTGATCTCTGCTCCATCTGGGGCAAGTCCTTCTTAAATCATGAGCTGGTGCAGCACCACCGTGGCTCCTCTCTCCCTGAACAACCTGAGTAACAGGCGTGTATCCTCCAACGGGGTGCAGGGGGGTTCTGAGCAGCTCCCTTTCATGAATTTAAAGACAGAACTTCAACACAAGCTGATTTGTACTCACATGGATTTGGCCACATATTTTAAGCATGAAAAATAATGCAACATAGATATTTCTATCACTTAATGCATTCTTTTCCCATTATTCACTTCAGTCTGGCAGTTACTAACTAGCACGCTGCAAGGGCCAAGTTTGCTCAGACACTGCCTTTATGCTTATTTCCATTTCTAAAACTTAATATTATCATAAGTTTTCTTTATTGTTTTAGAAAAAAAACATATGAAACCAGATTGTATAGTGAATTTGATCATTTTGTGCAGTTTTTGGCCTAAACTTTGTGGGGCAGCGTGAGAAAGAGTCAAAACAATTTGGGGTTGGGTTTGGTTTTTTTGTACCTATCTAAATCAAAACACAACACATACCATAGCTTTTGCTTTTTTTAGTTCCAGGTATTATTTGAAAAACTTTAATTTTTTTTTTTTGAAACCTGCACTGTGTTTAGTTACCTTTAGAAACTATGCCATATAGAGGTTCAAATACGCCAGTATACAACTGAGCTCTGTAGGTGGCCAGCAGAGAAACGAATATACAGCCACCCACACGACATGATTTGCGGCTATTCACACATGGGCAGTATTGTTCTTTAAAGCTTTGTCAAAATACTTGTCTCCACAAAATTAAAAAAAAATTTCTAAGGTTTACACTGAAGAATACAATTCCACCATTTCTATTAAAACAGAAAAGATTAAACTGTAAGAACTGACTTAAAGCCATGCTATAGAAATAAACACTTAGAAATCCCCAAGGCTGTCTCCATGAAAGCCTAGCATTAATTTAGCCACGCGGCTGTAGCAATTCCAGCACCACCTTCGTATAGAAATGCACTATGCATACAACCCAAACAGGGCTCCTGCTGCTGCGATCATCCTGTGAGCTGCACCGCTGTGAATTCCCTTTCTGACCAGTTCTGAAATCTAGGTTTGAGGCGTGCCCCACGTAACGAAATCATTGCGCTTGTATTTTCAAAAACATCTGCAATGTAGACACAGAGTGAGGAATTCTCTCTGAGAGATTTGCAGACACTCCTTGGCCTCCTGAGTCTCCTGTTTAAGCAATTCGCAATTTCAGGACCACATTTTATTAACGCCCACATTTCTTTCACTCCCATCTGTTACTGTTATTCATCAAATGCTACGCTTTCTGGGGTAGAAATCATCTCCTTGCATCATGCGCGTTGCACCTAGGCAACACGGCCCAAACTGGGTGAAGCCTGAACTTCATCCTGATGAGTCTCACAGGTTTGCCCAGTTCTGCAAAAGAAATTTTACCAATGAACTTTGTAAAAACAGCAAAAGCAGCGCTGGCTGTTACCGAGGGGTAGGCTGCTGGGTTAATAAATCATAATCACTGACCAGTCTAACAGCAAGAAGTGTCTATTATCTTTACTGTGAATGATGAATGAACATAAGATAAATTGCCCCTCATCCTGGTATAAAATTTTCATTCCAGAGATAGGGTATGTTACTTGACAGCAAACATTTATGTAGAAACCCCACCTTTCTTTCACTGCTGCTAAAGGAATATAAAAGAAAGTTCTGTTCTGTGTAGAACTGCACCGTTCAAAAGCATGGTGTAGTTCTACAGAGCATAGAAATGTCTCAGTGACATTACAGAAATAATCTGTATTAAATTTTCCCTGCACAAGTAGTACCTTTACTAACACTCTTACTCAGGCCCCTGGGCTTTCAGCCAACAAGCTCAAAATTCAGATTACTCTGATACTCCCAAAGTCTTTTGACAGCCAGATAGTTGCAATTTCCCAATAATCTTATTAACCAAAGAACCAAAAATTATGAGAACTGACCTTCTTTAATCACTGCCCGGCCTTAGTTTACTACATCTTTGAGACATCTTTCCAGATGTATGCAAAAAATCTGGAACTTGACTGAGTTAAAAAAATTACTGTAAAGCCTAAAATACGGTTCTCTGAAGTAGTAATCATGGAATAGAATCTTAGAACGTCTTGAGTTGGAAGGGACCCATATGGATCACTGAGTCCAACTGCCATGACATATCAAATGGTTGCGTTACATATACTATGTAATACGTAACACAGCCAAGCGTTAGACTCCATCTCGAGCAGTAAGGAAACTAGACCGATAAAAGCCATAAAGGAGCATTACCGTCAGTTAGGAAACCCACACACACACTTTTTAAATGGTTTCATTCCAGCCTGTAGAGCTTCCATTTGGTTTTCAGAATATTTTTTTTCCTAATTTCTTTTTTTTTTCAGAAACCATAAAGCCGTAAGTTGATCCCATTTCTTCTAAGATCTTCCATCTTTTTCTCCACCCCTATTGTGCATTAGCTCCTCTGCAACATCTTCCAAGCGTGTCCTGAATCTGCTCATCCTCCACCATCCTCAAACCTAAAACTCAGCATCTAAAACATTTGAGAGGTATTCTGTGCTTTCTGATTGCTTTTCGGTGACCTCCAAAGTCCTGTCATGTTATACACCCATCTAGTTTTAAATGTGTTTATTTTGTTAATAACTTTCATTAATCTACAGTTGTTTGCTTGACATGTGCCTATACCTAATGCATGGCCTGTTTGACACTTAATTTCAAAGCGGATGGTATATTGAAGACCCACCCAGTTTAGGCAGGTAGCAGCTTTTTTTCCCACAGAGCAGCTGTTATGATATATGTTTGAAAATATTTTACATGCCTCTGTATCACACTCTTTTCCCTTTGCTCTTTCACAGAGGTGGGAATGCAGTGAGGTAGATAGATGGAGGCTATGGAAAAGCCAATTTCAGTTCAGAATGAACTAATACACAAAAACTCTCGGCAAAGACTCACCCTGATTCATCCACAGCGAAAATATGTTGCTTGCAGCTACAGTGCTCATGGAAAACACAATGAACAGAAACAATCCACACAACACAATAACAGCTTGAGTGCACTGTGATGGATGGTTTGCATGCATGCATGACGTGAAACATTCTCAAGGAAAAAAAAAAAAAAAAGAAAAAGGAAAAGAAAAAACCACCCAAGAATGCCGAGTGCCTAAAGGAAACCACATACTATTAGAAGGGAGTCGTAAGACAGAATTAGTCATCAAGGAGGGAAAAAAGCCAAATTTGGAGGGACAATTTAGCAGTCCACTGGCTGCTTTTCATAGCCACGCACTACCATCCCACTCTTAGTATGTCTGTAACATAGTTACCATCTAGAATAACAGCAGATGTAAATGTCTCAGAAATAACGAGCATTTCAAGCAATAAATGTGGGGGTACATGAAGCAGTCTCATGGGAATATGCTGCTCATCTTTCCAAGATGAGATTTTTGCTTAGGAGAAACCCTCAAGCCCTTGCAATTAAAGTAGAATATTTACTCATCTGAAGAGAGCTGAGTAAGAGTGCAAAGCAAAGGAAACACAAGTAAAGTTTGCCAAATTGTGACACTCAGATTTGGAGAGCTCTGTGCTACTGCCACTTAGGGCTGCTCTGCCCCTGTCCCAGGCTGGAATATCACAACAAGGAAAGATATTCACGGTACAGAAAGCAGAACATTATATCAGCAGAAGCAACCTCTGGAACTCTATTTTTACAACATGAGTTTCACACCTCTCTGTGTGAATTTCAGTACAGATTTACCAGAGCACTTTAGTTTACTAAAAAAAGTTTTAAGTGATAAGTCATTAAAATAAAACCTCTCATCAGCAGCTTGCAAAACATTCTAACAAGGCACTCCTCACTTAAATTAGTAACTTCCGCCGTTAAATTATCAGCAAATGACTCCTACTAAAACTAGAGGAAAAAATAGTGTGGGTCTTCTAAAGCAAGACTGAAATAGAAGAAAAACGGGGTAATCAGTGAAAGAACAGATGAGTAAGTTACTTTGGTCTTACTTCTCGTCTATTTGGTGCTGTGATAGTAGCTGGAGTTTGACATCCCTCCCCCTCGGATGGCATGGACAGCCGTTGGAGAAGACGCTGGGTAATGACCAGGGCGGATGGGCTTAGCTGCAGAGTAGAAGTAGGAAACCGAACAAGACATTTAGCTTTCACACAAGGTTGTCTTCCTCACCTTCTCCTCTCGTGCAAACCTCATTGTTTCCAAACAAGGAGCCGTGCTTGGCAGAGTATTCCGTAATCCAGCTCTGCATTCCCTTACCTTGGCCAACAACACATACATCTGTTTGCTGCTGAGAGAACTGTTTAACCACCCCATGCATGTCCCTCACCTCTGCAAAGATTATGAACTGGCTATACAACAGAGGGAAGTCACGACCCTCTTGGTGGTCAGTGATGTACCTTCTATGTCCAATTTGACTATTTATATCACTCCAGAAGGTGCTGAGACAAAGCTGTCCATGGCTTTCTACAAGAGGTAGTGTACAGCAGGAAATATTGTGTGCTGCCTAATTCCCTCTCAGGTTTTAAGACGCCAGTATTAGCATCACCACCCAAAACATTACCCTTTGACTTTGCAATTCCAACAAATCATTTCAAAAATTGCCCCATCTTAAACGCCGTTTGATTGTATGCATGTGTTCAGATTGCGCCACAAAGATATATCGAGCATCTGAATTATACAGGAAGATTTTTGACTCTACACAGTCCAAATTAAATCCCAAGGAGTAGTAGTCAAGGAAAAAGAGTGGAAGGGACAAGGTCCCGAAAGGCAAGGAAAGAATGAAAGCAGAAGGAGAGTATGCAGGGGAGGAGGAAGAAAGTGAGAGATTAATTTAGAGAGACAAGTTTTCAGGTCACTAGAAGGGCACACAAGACCCATTATGCCATTTATTTACTGAGTTAAATAGCAGAGGCGCTTTAAACTTTAGGTGGGGCAGATTCTATTAAAAAGTGAAGTCTTTGAAGATTCCTGTGCAGCAGAGGAGAAGCAGACCCTGCGGTTTCCCCTGGACTTCTGCTTTCAAAGCTCTATTTAAACATGAGCAAACAGACCAACCATGAAGTATGTGAGCAACCACTAACCCTTTAGCTCCATGTCCTTACCAATTTGAGCAGAGTGTGCTCTCCGTGCCATGTTTTTGGCTCTCACAGCCTCCTTAATGCGATCTACCTCCTGCTGGTACCGCTTGCGGTCTCTCATGGCGTTCTCCTTGGCCTCCTTCAGTGCACTCTCCAGGGCCTTAACTCTCTCTGCCGTAGCTCTAAGTCGTTTTTCCAGCTTAGGAAGCTCACAACGAAGATCTGCATTATCACGTACCAACTGCAAGAAAAGAAGTTTCCAAAATTTCCTATGAGAAAGTTTATTTCAGTCAACAAAATTCCAGAGATCTGATCCCGAAGGGTGAGAGCTCCAGCACAAACCCTGCTGCTGCAGGGCACTCTACTTCCATATCTGCTTTTCTAGACTTTAAGAGCAACTGCGGCAGAAACTCTACATTTCTTCAGAACGCAGAAATGTCCAGCATCTCACAAATACTTGATCATCTCATTATTTCAAAACAGTAATGCTTAAATGTGTCTTGCAGAATCACTGGCTATCATCAAAAACTCAGCATCCCCACCGGTTATGGCACACTTACCTATTTGTTCCCTACTCAAGCATACAGGAAAATTGGAAATTTGAATGCCTCAAACATCACTAAGAAATCACATTAAGGTCCAAGCCATAAATGTCATTACATGCAACTCTGAATTCATGCACCTCCTCAATTAAATACGAACCTGAGCAAGGTCTATTGATTATCAGAATAACATCTAACTTCACATGCAACAATTGCCAAGATAGAGAATTGATTTTTTCATAAATAAAAACCTCATACAAACAGAAAAACTAGTATAATTTCTACTGAATAGATTATACCACTACTAGAAGTCAACAGAAAACTGTTCCAAAGGAGTGATTCTCCCTTTTCTGGAGTGAAGGGAAGAAAGTGGTTTAACTACCACATTAATAATACAGTAAAGCAACAGCATGTACTAACATTCACATGTTGTTTGACAATCAAAATGTTTTACACCTGCTGGTCCAGGCTTAGTGCCAGAAGAAAAACACAAAGTAAAATAAAAATAAAAAAAATTTCACAATATGCTTTTTCTGCAAGTGTTGAACCCCTGTTCTACCAAACAGTTATGAAGTAAGAGCAGGATGGTATCACATTCAGGTCAAGTCCAATGTCATTTTTCCTTTTAAGATTCTTATGACACATGGACTCCTAGTTGGTTTTGAGTAAATATATGCTAATGAGAGCTATAAAAATCCATAGCTGAAAACCCAGCAGATGCGTGAACTGAGTGCAAAAAAGGCAAAACAGTAAGAGAAAAGACACTCCTAATGTGTCCCGATTTCCACATTTAGAAACTAGGTTTTTAAACCATCTGTTCACTGGGAATCTCAAAATACTGAACCTTAGCGGACACTTGTCATGGTCCAGCACCACTTGCTTTTTTGGCATTTCCACTGGAATAAATAAAGTGAATCTCAGAGCGCGCTGTATCTCACCAATAACAGATTCAGAAAACTGCACTGGAGAATGTTATGTCATTCTTCAGAAATGAAATCAAAAGCATCTTTACTGCTTTGTGCTCCACACTTGAACAGCAGGACACAGTTCAGAAATACTGACACCTGAAGCATACATACTTCTTGGCAGAAATGATCCAGTTTTATCTAACGAGGTGCTACCGCCGTACATACACCCATCATTGACACCTACACGCTTCCAGTAAGCGGAGGGTAGGGCTCTTTCCTCGACCTATACCCAAACCGCTTGCCTACCACCCATCCCCACCACCCCCGTTTGCACGGTGGATACTGAGGGTGAAGGGCTCTCCGTAGCCCTTGTCTCTCTGAACAGCAGGATTGCAAAGGAAAGGGGAACTCCATGAAAGAGGGAGGAGACAGAGATGGCCGTGCCTAGAAATGGCCAACCTCAGCATCCCGGGGAGGCACCAGCCCTTCAGCTGCACAGAAAACCTCTCTTTGCGTTCGTACTCTGCTGGTTGACGCCACTCAAGTCACCTCCAAGGGTGACTCTAAGCAGCTTTAGACCAGGAGTCAAAACTGGTGATACACAATCCAGCTAGAAACCAGCAACTGGCGCACAAGGTAATAACAAACATTTTATTCTGATTTTTGTGTGTTGCACCAATACAGGGACAATTAAGTCTTGCCAAAACTGCTACAGTCTATTTTCATGGAAAAAAATAATTGCTTATTTAAGACATTCATAAGAAGTATGAGCAGTGGGAAGAGCAGCTCTAATACCAACCCCTAATGCCAGGAATTTTACTTGAGAACTACAGGTACTCAGACAATACCTACGTGTTACCTTCAAATATTATCATTTAAACATAAAAAGTATATATTTTTTAAAAAAAGATAATTTGTAATACTACATAACAGTGATACATGTAAATCTTTCTTGTAGCTGAGTTTCCAGAAGCTATTACTATTAATCAATGAAAAAGACACCAAAGATTTTGATTTATTTTGATAATCAGACACTGGCAGGAGATGGAGCCCTTACCTGTTTGTGAACCTTTGTAAGCTGTTCCAGGTTGTTCTCAAGAAAGGAAATTTTCTGCTTCTGCGCAGCACTTCCACCTCCGTCATCGCTGTCAAGTTCAACGCTCTGCACAGAGAGTTGCAGCATTCAGCAAAGCCAAGCAGAAACTCAAGAGGAAGCTCAGGACTTTTGTGAATTTAAGCTTCCCAAATGTAGAAAAGTCTTCCAGAGCCCCACATTAAAGAGAATTTATTTTACCTGTTCATTTGATATTTAAGAGCCACATTCTCTGCTACACAGAAAAGAAACTATTCTTACTGAACAGGTATGGGGGGATCCTGAATAGGAAAATCATAGATTTTAGTGGGGAAAACCCCTTTTCCCTCTTTTTCCACTGCTGGGAAACGTTTTTATGTAATATGGATTTTTAACCTTAAGAAAAAAAAAAAAAAGATATAAAACTTCCTCCCCAAAACTCCTCTCCAGGACTGAAAAGCATTGCGAAGCCTTTGACTATTATGCAGCTCTGACGCTTCTTCAACAGTTAAAAATACATTAATTTCTGCCAAAGAATAATTGTTCACAAGCAAGTCACAAGCCCATAAAAAAAAACAGCTGCAGCATTCAGTGTAGCATAAGTTAATCCAAGTTATATTGAATAATTTCTGGTACCCATTAATGCCATCTTTGAGAATTTTGTAACCAAACTGAATTGGATCGGTTCACTTTGCTTAACCACCAAGACTTGCCCTTAACAAATTAAGACCAAATGAAAGCTAATAAACATCAGAATAGTTTTAATCGTATTACTCACTGTTAATGAAAAAGACAATATCTCATTTTGTAACAACGTGCATTAAAGGCTTCCAGCAAATTACAAGAATACCACAAAAAAGGTAAGACGCTGGTCTTTACAAGAGTATAGTCTTACTTTTTTAACGCGGGTGGTGAGATCTTGGACAAACAGTTTGCGTAGGTTGTGAAGAGTCTGAAGTTCTCTTGCCTGGAATCAAAATAATAATTAAAAAAACCCCAAACCACAAACAAGTAAGACACAGTAGATACTCTGGTGTAAAAATTCTCCTCAGATTTGAGTTGATAATATGACTTTATTGTGTTTTACTTCCAGAGACATACCCGCCTGTAGGTATACGCAGCTCACGGAGAGGGAGTGCCCACGCTGTTCCCCACCGAGGAGCTCTTGCACCTCCCAAGGTGTTCACCACACCAATGCTACTTGGGAAAATATCTCGTCTGCATCTTAGGGCGTGGGGAAACAACAGCAGAAAGCTGAAGTCTCACAAGCTGGCCGTGGTTACACACATCTAGCGATGTGAAAGAGCTCTGGATTCAGGCATTGGCCCACTCTGAATGTTTATTCACAGGCAGTTAAGATGTTTAAGTGCTTTTTAGGTTTTGGCAAAAATCCAGGCTCTTTTTGTGTGAATCAACTTCTCAGGCTCGGTGAAATCATCACGTTACTGGAGATGTGACACAAGGAGTGGCAACCCCGCGCCTACTCCCAGAAGGACGGAAGCACTAAACCATTTGCAGGAAAGGAAACTCTACAAGTAGGCAGCTCGCCCCAACACCATGCTGTGCCAAAGCCGTGCTTGAACAGAACTGTCTTTCCAAAGGTGCTAAGGGCAACCTTAGCTTTCCCATTTTGTGCTCATCCACTCACAGACTGGAATTTAAAAGAATCGCTCAGTAAGCTCCACCGTGACTACAAGCTTTTGAACTTGATTATTTATCTTTGTATCTCAAAAGAAAAAGACAAAACTGACTAGAAACCAGAAAGGAGAAGCTTTTACGGCTAGAAACCGTACATTATAAGCACAGCTTATTTAAGTATGAGCGATGTGGTACCCAGAAGAGGCACCGTGTGCCACTCTAAGGCAAACACAGCTGCCGAGCAGACACCTCCCCGAGAGCTCCCCTTCGGGGTGGCTGCTCCAGCAGACTTCCACCCCGTAACCCCCTCCCACAGGTCCCCTGCTTCTGCTTTCTCGCCAGCCCGGCACTGGGAAGGAGGAGGAGTCAAAAGCCAAGGCAGCAGCTGTGGTCCCACCAAGACTGTTCTTCATCCCCTCCTTCTCCAAGTCATCACCCAAACCACACACAGTGCCCGTGGAGCCTGATATCTCTCCATAGCAATGGGCAGGGATGAGCCACCGTTTGGCTTTTGGTGGCTCATGTTTCCCTGTAATTTGCTATGCTTGATTTTTTAATTCCTGCTGCAGTCATCATTAAAACTCTAACAGAATGAACAGAATTTTAATGTAAGATAGTTCAAAGATGTTTATGCAAAAATTAAAAAAATACCATCTGTGTTTCTGCAAGCTGACGGTTTCGTACTGCCTAACTCTGATTTCCAGCTGCCTTACTCATTCGGTGTACAGGGCAACTCAAGTCTACGTCTCTGTAGGTATCTGACGAGTGCAGTTCATACCAGAGAGGCTGGTTACATCTGTCCCTTGCGTGAGTTTATCTGAAGAAGGCTCATGTCTGGGGGACCCACCAGAACCTGAATAGTTCAGCTTCAGTAATGAACTCCAACTGATCCTGAGGCCACTACAAACTTAATTTTTAAAGCATCACACAGAGGATAAAATGCTGGGTTTGAGTTCATAACCATGTTAACATGAGCAAAAATCACTGTATGGTGCTCCTAAACCAGCTGTGGTTTTGACCAGCTTCTGAGATCTTTGAGAAAGCTTGCATATTTTACAGACAGATAGAAAATGTAGCTTCCAACAAAACTGTGCAGCAACAGCTTCACAGCTGAAGTCATCCACCATAGATTGCACTTCTAACATTGCGTGCACATTATCATATTTCTGGTCAAGTTAGAGGCAGGTATCTATCACCTAACTGTAGCTACGCTATTCTGTACACTGGTTATTTCAGGTGATTTGAAGGACAGCAAAATAAAAGAGTACTGACAGACTTATCACTGATAGGTTATTCACAGGAAGCAACAATAACATTATTTAAATTTTAAAATTCAATTTCATGATTTGGCAAAATGCACAAATTTAGCCTATTATGATATAAATTGGTCATTTCCTTGGGCACAGATCCAAGTGTGTGGTAATAGATCAGTGATGAAGACCTAGGGGAAAAAAGCTCAATAAAGTGTAATTAAGACATACCACTGTTTCCTCCAGCCCCTTAAGATCTTCTCTTGCTTGTTCCCTTTTATCATTAAGCAGTCTAGAAAGATCACAACATTAAACATGAATCAAAAATGCTGAAGTCATATAAAACAGAAGAGACTCAATCAACATTCAGTTTGAGTAGAACATCTGCAGATGTGAGCAAATTGTACGTCTCTTTGCATCTGTAATTATGCTCTCGACTGTCCCAAATACGCAGCTTTCTCACATGGAATGGCTGAGACACCATCTCCATTTTTGATGTCCACAGATGAAATTTTTATCTCTTATTTCCAGGAAAGACTTTTATTCAGATGTCTGATTTATTACCTAAAAAAACCCCTACAAAAAACCCCAACGCCCAAACCACCAAACTTCTTTCTTGTTTGTTTTTGCTGTGCATTAAGGAATGAGGAATTTAACACTTGCTATCATATTTCATAAAATCAGAGCTCTCAAAACATCTTTTTTGGCAAGCATCAAACCCACTATTGAAAAGCCTATGATATAAAAATATGGAGTAATTGCTAATCATTTGTTAGCACTGCATGTTGGCTGTCTTACTGAAATGATATTTTCAGCATAAATATTTCAACACAAATGCCTCTCCCTAAGCAACGCTATATTCAAAGTGACACTATATTTTAAGTGACACGGAATTCAAAGACACCAGATGAGAAAACTGTTGACTTACATGAGCTTTTCTAGTTTCATTTCTCTTTCCTGGTCCTCAATTTTTAATTTATCATAATCAGCACTCAGTTTCTCTTGTTCCAGTTGCAGCTTCTGATTCATGCTAGAATGGGAAAGAAAAAGTCAGTGGAGCTCAGTCCTGAACCCCACAAACAAGGGTGGGTAAACCTCCTCCATAAACAAAATGGGGTTAGAGAGAGAAAGTAAAGCTGTAACTCTCTACTGAAAAATTCTGAAAGATATTAAGCATAAAGAATCTGAAGGACAATATTTAAAAATATTGGAAAATGGAATTCAGTGACTTGCTTCCTTTATCTTAAAGGACACAAACTGTTCTTGCCATCTTTCTGTCCCGCCTCTCATTTCCCTATTATTAGTCTTTGGCCACACAGTAAATATGATGAAAGAATGAATGCTACATCAGGATTGCCTAGATTTTATGAACACTGACAAAAGAGTACAGGAGCAAAGAAATCCATTTTTCAAGTGCTGGAGTATCTGACTAACAGAGTGACATTGCTGTGTCAGGAAGAAATATTAAGGGTGTGAAAATGGGACACACTGGAGTCACCCAGACTCTTAGAAAGTTGGTGGCAGGACTAATTGCTATGAGAGGCCCTTAAAATCTTTATCTTTTAAAATCTGTTCTCCAACCTGCCCTTACCTACTGACCTGCTGGTGTAATGTTATTCTTTCTTTTCTTTTCCCCTCTCTATTACTTTATGGCCTTGTTAAAGCTCCACAGTAAAGAACTAGGCACTATAATCCACTGTGGAAAATAATTAGAGGGGTGGCTGTTGGATGTAAGGACACTACTTTCTGTAAGGCACCGAAATACATAGCCATCAATCAAAACTACCCAAACCAACCCCAAACCATCCCTAGAGCATCACAGAACAAGACAGGAATACAGAAAGCGATGGAGCAAGTGAACATACTCTCTGATTTCATCGATGATTTTCTGCTTCTCTTCAATTTCATCCCTCAGCCTGGACAGCTGCTTCTGGTGGGCTTCCCTGTGACTCTCCATCTGCTGCTCCAGCGCCTTCTGCAGCGTGCACAAACCAGAGCCACGCATGGAACAGCAATCAGGGAACACACAGCCAAGCCTCCTCCTTACGGGTCAGCTAAATCAACCTATCCTTCTGGATTTGAGGGAAGCTTATCAAGTCAGGTTAATTCAGGAATCTGCCCCGTAGATCTTTCTGTGATTACAAACCTGTGCATCTACTCATCCAAGCATTTAATTCTGGCAGTTTTTAGCCACGCATGTGCATCAATTTCTACTCATTTTCTTGCAAAAACTACTGCATGTGAAAGGCAGGGTCTTAGCATATCACGTGCCAGGAATGACACTGTTCTTACCAGTCCTCTGTTATTTCACCTGCTTATTCACTAAGAAAACGTGTACAGCTTTACCTGTGACAGAAGTAAAACCCAAAACGTCCTCCCCCTCTCAGAGAACTGTTCATCCACAGCCCTGTTATTTAAATTCTAGGATTAGGTATAACTCAAGTAGTAAGAAAAACTCAATGCATCTCTTTAGATTGCTAATAAAGAATTTGCTTTTTTCCTGCCAACTGTAAGGAATAACTGTACAACCTCTACAACTGTTTTAATAACTTACAACTTTTTATAACGGGGGTAAAAGTTCTGAGGCTGACAAACCTCTATCACTATCCTTGTAAAATTTTATTTTTCCTTTTATGCAATTTGCAACCCCATCAGAAACACAGCTCACACATTATTGCCTAACATTTCTTCTTTGCATTCCAAAGGAGGAAGAAAATACCAGAAAACAGACTTACATTTCATTGTTATTTCTAGGAGATAGTCAGAATTCTTGCCAAACCATTTGGGAAAGTGGTCTGGCCTCTTTTTTATTGAATTTGAGTACCTAAATTATATTAACCCCAATAGTCTGATTCACTACTTAGCAAATTGACTTTCAGCAGAGTTCCACTGGCAAAAAATTAGAGTAACATAGAGGTGAATCAATATCATTTTTCAATCATATATAACAAAACTGTTCTCGACTACAGATGCAATATACCAGCTCTTGTATTTCGGTTCTCTGTCCGTGTGATCTGAGGAACCCAGGCATCTCCACTTCAGCAAACATGGTCCACTGAACCTCTCTACTCTTTGAAGCTGTCTCAGCTTACAAACTGGTATCAGAAGATACGCTCTCCTCGGATATTCAGGCTGTAACTTACTTTTTTCCATTGTCTGGTCAACAACCTAGCAAGTTCTCTAATTTCACGTTGCTAAGCTCACTCAATTACATGAGGTCAGGTTTTCTAACAGAGGCTGGCAATTCTAACAGAGGCTGAAACTGTTTTCTAAAAGCACACGACGTGTACAGGAAGGCAAAATTACACCCTAATTATCAGCTTAATGAAGGATCTCACTGAGAAATGCCTTCTAAAATTGCCGCACGCCACACTACCTTCATTTCCTCTGCATCCTGGAGCCGGGTCAGATGCTCCTTCTCCTTATCCTTGAAACTGACTTCATGCATTTTTTCTGTTTCAAGTTGGAGACAGTTGAGAATTAACCGCACAGTTTCAAAACGTGCCATTAAAAATAACCAAACAATTCCTCTTTTTACAGGGGGCAGCGAGATCAAGGGACACAGCTTTGGAGGGGCAGAAACAGCCATGGTTTGTAGTATCCACCCTGCGACTGTACTGCCCAAATCTCCTTTTCCTCCACTAACAGCCCACCCAGCACCTCTCCAACCTACCCTTCCCTCCTTGTAACCCCTACGTATCACAGTCCTCCCGGTCCCCTTTTACTCTCTGCTGGGACATGGTGCCTCCAGAACCAGGTCATTTCGGATGAGTGGGGTAGGAAAATCAGGAGAAGAAATAAAAATTCTGCCAGAACTCATGTAGGGGATGTTAAAAAAAAAAAAAAAAAGGTAAATAAAAAAAATCTTGTCACCACCTGCAGCTCCCAGAGTCAGAGAAGATCCCTTGAGCAGAAATTGGGAATAATGTTAAGGCTAGTAGGTCACACTGCAATTATACATAAACCATAGCATTGCAATGTAGCAATGCTACAAGAACTGCTTTTAATATACATCTTCCACATTAAATCAGAAGGGGAAAAAACAGCAATTCTTGAAATGAAGTCAGCTGGATGCTTTACAGGAGCTAGGGAAGCCATGCCTTTTACTAAGGGAAGCGGCTTCCTTTTGAACGGGGCAGGGCATTTGCCAAAGGGACAACTGAAATTAGACAGATATCCAGGAATTTTACAGAACAGAGATTTAGCAAGATTGATTGGCGCTGTTTTGCTAGACTTTTTTCTTTTTATTTTTTACATTATTAAAGCATAAGGTGAAGCTTGTCACAAAGTTTTTGATTCTTTTTAAAAACTAAGTTTCTCTGTATTGTGTGAATGAACTAGGCTGAATGGGGGAATTCTGGGCTTATCTGCAGTGTAATGTACTACGAGGAAGTGCAGTGCATTAAATATTCTGAATCACAATCCTATGTCTTCAGCGCAAAATACTAAGCAGATAATAAAATGTTGTATGGCTACTGTACATACAATACTTCAGCCAATACTGAAATATAGCTGGAAAAAGAAACGATGACTACAAGACTCAATGTTGTACCTTGAGCGCGTAACTTGGCAAGTTCTTCATTGAGAGAGTCCTGTGACTCCTCCAGCTGCCTTCTCTTCTGCTCCATATTTTGCATGTAGTCTGTAAGGGACTTGATCTTTGCTTCATGCTTTAAAGACATAAGGAACAGCAACGAGATATGAGTACCACAGCTTGTTACCTAAGAATCCAGGTACTGCCCTACCTGGAGGAGGGAAAATAGAAAGCTCTCCACATCCAGAGCTGATGACTAGCAGAAAATACAGCAAGAGATCTGAGAAAGAGCTAATGGACCAAAACAGACTGGGTTTTTAAAGGTCACACTCAATAGCCCAAGACAAACACTGAACAGTGCAGGTGGTAATTCAAAAACATCGTGGGAAGCTCATGACTTGGTGTTAAACAAACAGCAGCAGCTTTCTAAAACCAGCTGAATACCGAACTTCTGATGTGGCTTCCTGGATGCTTCAACCTACAGAAGCTCAGATGGACTTTCCCCAGCCTTCCTGATGATTTGTTTTGCGCTAACGTCCTTTTGAATTAGAAGAGCTATTTTTAAATAGAAAATAGCGAAGAACATAGGGAAAACATCAAAAATTGAACTACAGTTTTCTTATTTGGGGATAAAATTAAGATACTGTCTGGGAATTACTACATCCTATTAATGAAATGGATGCACTGAAGCACTTGTGGTTCACTGTTGTTCAAGTTCACCTCGGCAGAGAGGGGTTGAGACCTCTGGTTTGGTGCTACTTCTATGCACTGAAGATCAAAGAGCAGTAATCCTTAGCAGGAACTAAAGCAGTTCAGCCCATCCTGGCACCGAGATCTCCAGGAAGGGAAGGGCGCTTCTCTGAGTTGCACGTGTTGGGCAGCAAGTCCTCCAACAGATTTCTCAAATCTGACAAGAAATCTAGTCAACTCCCAGCTTGGCTCCAGAACGGAGACTCTTGGCATGGTACGCAGAGGTGATGCACCATTTTATGGATCAGCTTAACACCATACCTGCGTAGCCCCGTGCTGTGGCATTGTCATTGGTAGCAACAGGCCACCAGCTTTGTACTGAGCTTGCAAGGCCTCAGGACTGAGGCTTGCCCTCTCTGAGCAATTCTTGATCTGTTTGCAGATTTTTCTGATTTTACTTGGTGGCTTTATAGATAAGGTGTGCTTGCCCATTTTAACTTTGAACATAACAACGCCCAGCTTCTTCCTGGTTTTAAACACAGATGGGCCTCAACATGCACCTAGCTGCAGAGCTTCCAAAATGCCAAGGTAAGGCAATCACCTGCTTACCAGTTATTTCTGCTTGGTTTCCTCATCATGTGAACATACAGCACAAGTGTAGGAGAAAAAAAAGATGCAGCCTTGCAGCCTCACCTCTTATATTACCTCTTCCCACAAGGTTAAGTCTTTCAAATCCTAAACCTCCAGTCTCCTGTCTGTAAATAGGTACTGAGGACAACAGTTAGGTCGTGCTTGTGACAAGCTCTGAGCGTTGAAGTGGCAATGTCAACCCAGGGTCTACTTGACAGGATGAAAAGTATAGTTTTTACTTGACATTTTTGGACAGCAAATCCCCTCAGGACTCCAGCCTCCTGTTAATACTAAGAAGCTCACAACTACACCTTTATCAAGCAGAACTTAATAAAGACATTCTGCTGCCAGACAAGAGACTATCCTTGCTTCAGATTTTCTTAAGCTAACTGGTACCAAATGGAATACAGTAAACTGCATCGTCTCCTCTCCTTCACGTGTCCACTTCAAGCAGCTGAGCATGGCAAAGCAGCAAGCCCCCTCTCCTGCAGCAGGCTGCAGCAACCATCACGGCTTGTAGCTGCCGCCCACGGTGAAGCCCTCCGGCCATCTGGATTTCTAACTTACATGGTAACGTTTCCCATAACGTATTATTTTACGTACTGCTGCCTAGCTATCTTGGTAGCATACTAACAGACCAGATACGGGGCCTTCCAAATGTTTTGCTAGTGAACCACACAATCCCTGCTTCCTTTCTCAGGTTGCTTTTAAAGTGAAAACACAAGATACAAATTTATGCTGACGAAATCACTCCGAGGAGAATTTGCAGTATTATACCATAGAATACATTCTGAGGTCTACAACAGGGCACGATCTTGCCACAGAATGTGCTGAAAAACATTGAGGGGGAAGAATGGGAGAAGAGAGAAAACAACAACAAAAGAGACAAGAGGAACATCACTCTGCTCCCCAAAGTTTCATTTCTCGCTCCTAGCACATCCATTTTATGAGGCAGGAGGCTGAGAAAGTCATCAAACTTTGCTGCAGAGGAACAAGGAAGGAACAAACGTACTTGTGAAATGAGGAGCTGGCAAGCTGCAAGCTCCCTCTCGCTGGCGTTCATCTTCCTGTTGGAGTCTATCTGGGCGCTCTCCAACTGCTTGCTGCGGTTCACCAGAGACTTCACCTCAGACTTCATCTTGCTGATGTAAAGCCGTGCCATGGTGAACTCCTCCTCAATCACCCCGTTCACATCTGCTAACTAAACACACACAAGATTGCAATCTTGAAGGTGTGGTTCTTACAGGGAAGTCAATGCAAAGCAATCTTCCTGCTGTGAAACTCTTGTCTAGAGCTAGGAAGCTTGTGTGAAAGCACAGCAGTCCTCAAGGAGTACTTTTAAACACGTTATACCACTGTTTCTGACAGTCCTCACTGATAAGCCTCAAAAGTGAGGCTTGCGCTCACAGTGCTTCATCAATTTAGTGGTTCAACATCTAACGTACTCAAGCCTGCCATCATGGCCAGAGCAAGCCTTGGAGAATCCTTCTCATGTCACCAGCACAGGAAATTTTCCTTCTTTCAAACAGCTAAAAGCTGAAGAGCATTTTCAAAGTACTCCTTAAAGAAGTCTCCTCTTGAAGTGCTGTGCTTCTTCAATAAGGAGCTGTAACACGGACAGGGGTCTGGAAATCTCACCTGGCAAGACAAAAGTAATCTCTCTCATCTCTAAACATTAGTATCATTCTGTTTATATTTAATATCCTTCCCTGGTTTAATGTGTTGCTTTTTATTTGCATGTCTCTCCATGATTTTTCTTCAACTACTTAATGCATGTAAGCTACTGACGAGCTGTGAAGGTTCTCCTTGAGTGAGCACATGGCTAGTGACTTCATCTGCTTTTCACCTTCTCCCCAGCACCCCCAAGGGGAAGGGTAACATGCACCGTATCTTCTCCCAAGAGCCTCAAAAATGCGACTGCTTCCAAAACCCTCAGTCTGGTCTGAAATGAGACACACTTTGAGAAGCTGCTAATTTCCAATAAACTTGAAATCGTTCTTCTAAAAACTTCTTAATCTGGCCTTATTTACACTGTCAGCTGTCCTGTAAAATGCTGACATCTTAGTTACTATAAAAATTTGTATCAAACAGCCTCTAACCTCCATTTTCAAAGACTTCCTCTTACAGTTCCTATTACAATGGCCACCAGAGGTTGCTGTAACATCTAGCAAAGGCTGGTCTTGTGGTCCTGGCATCTGCATAACCACATCAGACAACAGGGATCCTGTCCTCCGCAGTAAGAGCAGGCCGGAGCATCTGCTGATCTAAGGGGGCTTTAGCAGGATATCAGCAACTCTCAGAGTCACCTCAAAGCACCCCGGCCACACACACTCACTTTTAGCTTGGAACGTTTAGGAAAGCTCATTGCTCAAAAACCAAGAAGTGAACTAAAAGCAAGAAAAGGGAGTGTGGTGCAAGGAAGTTACATACATCTTGAAACTTAATTTCTTATCTAGTTTTAGCAATTGCTTTTTTTCACATGGTTTTAAATGGACAGATGACATTAGCATCACCAGGAAGATGTTCCAGGCCATGAAAAGTTTCCATCAGAGATGTGCCATTTAGCAATGACCGTACAAATACCTTCTCTGAGGCTTAGCATTTTGCTCATCTACAACAGGAGAAGATGACAAAGTGAGCAGCTACCTCCTTTACCGTATCTGTAAACCCAAGAGCCAGACAGAAGGGAAATTTCAAAGCAAAGCTGGCCAAAATTTGCACCATCTCCAGGCACGTTCAGATTCCAAGGTTTCTGCTACTTCAACCACCTTCACTCCCATTTTTACCTTCCCACCTCAGAGGAAAATGATCCTTTGCAATTTTTCCTCTGTAACAGTCATTAGTCAATACACAAAAGTTAAGCTGGTCCTACTGTCATGTAAATATTTACGTGATATCTAGCATAAATTTACCAATGCTGGAAATCAGTACTTTTAAAGCATCTTGTGTTCAGAAACACAAAGTGTGACCTCTTTGATGAAGCCAGCCACTGTCAAAAGGTAGCAAACAACAGAGTGCAGAAAACACAATTTCCGTGCGGATCTCATCAGTCAGGTGCCCTGGGCAGCCGTCAGTACAGACCTCTGGCTGTGGGCACTGTTCACCTTCTGCCACACAACAGTTGTAGGACAAACTTCAAAGAAAAAAGTAGCCACCCAGAAAGCAAATCCCACCAATAAAGATTCCTCAAATTCTGGGACTATCGAGTCATGCCAGCTAACGAAGGAGCGGGGCTACGTATGTATCGTTTTGGGGGGAACTCGGTCGTCTCCTATTAATAAATGCATCAGCACACAGATGGGCTGCATTAGTCTGGCCTCAAACACTGAGCTGGGAATAAAGGTCTGTCCTGGTTTCGGCAGGGATAGAGTTAATTTTCTTTCTGACAGCTGGTTAGTGCTGTGGTTTGGTTTTAGGATGAGAACAAAGTTGGTAACACACTGCTGCTTTCAGCCGTTGCCAAGCAGTCAAGGACTTTGCAGCTCCTCACCCTGCCCTGCTAAGGCGAAGGCGAGGGGCACCCAGAAGCTGGGAGGAGACATGGCCAGGACAGCTGACCCAAGCTGGCCAAAGGGATATTCCATACCATACACCACCACATCCCGTTTATAACTGGGGGGTGGGCTGAGAGGCGTGTAACTGGGGGCCTGGCACGCTAGCTGGGCTCTTGCGTGGTGGCGTTCAGCGTAATGGCGTTTGTCTTCCCAAGTAATGTGTGCCGGAGCCCGGCTTTGTGGGGATGGCTGAGCACCGGCCTGCCATGGGGGTGGGAACGAATTCCTTGTCTTGTTTTGCTTGCGCGTGTGGGCTGGGAGGCTGGGCAGCTGGGAGTCGTGTAGCAGCCACTTTGGGTGATAAGAAATTGTGCTGGTCATGACTTGTTTTGTATATTATTATTATTATTATTAGTGTTATTATTATCCTTTTTGTGTTTGTCCTATTAAACTGTTTTTATCTCAACCCATGAGTTCTCTTACTCTTCTGATTCTCTTCCCCATCCCGTCAAGGGGGAGTGAGCGAGCGGCTGTGTGGGGCCCAGTTGCCGTCTGGGGCTAAACCACGACAAGGTGGTAATTGTGTGCACAGACACTGACCATCTCTGACCCAGACAAAGATCTCCTCGGTGGGAAACACTGTGCTCCAGCCAGGATTCAAACAGCAGCATCCTGGCAGAAGGACTGCTGTACCACACATATTCCACATCAAGTTTATTATTGCAGGAGGTATTGGGGGGGAGGAAGCAATAAAGATAGCCAACTTACTGTTTTAACATCGTTAGTACCAATGATTCCTCCAATCTCGCCCAGGTCCTTAAGCAGCAAGTTCAAGATTTCAGTCGCTCTCTTCTTCTGATGGTTACTGAGCTCCTGCAACTGGCCCAGCTCCCTCTGGGTTGCTGTCAGGGCACTCTGAAAAGGTTTAAAAGCAAAAGTTACCCTCTGCTCTGCAGACTGCACATCAGTTCTTTTCAGATTCTCTAGGTGTCCTGGTTTCCGCTGAGAGGGTTAATTTTCTTCATAGTAGCTAGTATGGGGCTATGCTTTGGATTACCTGTATTGTCTTGTATTTTCCTGAACACGCCTATGGCTCAATGTACTGATGCTAGCAATTCCAGCGTGCCATAATCCACTTTCCCAACTCACTGTCGAACAAGGCTACTTGAGATCTATTAAATGTAGTAAACCCTGTAAGAATCTCATTTGCATAATACGTGTCAAAGAAGGTTAATCACAGAGAAACAGGTATAGAAGGATATAAACCTCCTTTTTTTTCTTCTAATGGATTTCATAGTAATGTTTTACTGAAGTGGATAACAAAGTCTTCCATGAAAACAGACCTGTTAACAACAGCTTCCTGAGTTTGTGTAAGGAATTAAGGAACAAAGATGCACTAAGCTAGGAAGCCAGTCTTGATTTTTCTCAGATTAGATTTTGCTTCCTTAAGATCAGTACACATCAGCTGAAAAAGCAGAATTTTTCCCATTCCTTTTCCTTGAGATCCCCCGACTCCATACAAAATCCCTGCTCCACAGCACAGAGTCCAGAAAAACCAAAAATGCTACAATTTGCACAAAGCAGATTTTCACATCTTTCTTGGCATAATACTGGTTTTAAATAACCAAAACACAGAATGGCCAGTTCTCACATTCAGTGTAGCCACCGCTATGGTGTGCAAAATACCGAGGTTGCAACAGAGCCACAATCTGCCATCAGCTTCCATAGAGCAGTTTCTGAATTATCTTAATTATATCATTTAAAAAGGACAGAAAAGACTGTAGCACTGCTGAATACAGATCTTTTAACAGCTTCCCTGCTACTCCCATTTTTAAACTACATAAAAACCTGCTTGGCAGCAGTATCTGAACGATGCCTGAGATGGCATAGGGTAGCAGTTATCTGGGAACCCCTATGGAAATCTTTAGGGGAGGTGCAGAGTTAGGGGGCAGGGAGGGAACCAGCTCTATAAACCGCTTGCTCTTACACTCTTCTGTGCCAGCTCGTCAGCCAGCTGCTCGTTGGCTCTTGTTTTGTCCTCCACTTCTTGGGATTTCTGGTCATAATTGACAGCTAATTCTTCCAGGGCTTGAAGGACCTCTTTGACTTCATCTTTCGCCGCTTCATTCTCAATCTGAAGACGGGTCAGCTCCTCTTGAATCTTCTCATAATCTCTCCTGGTGGAGGCCAAAAGCTGGAAACCAGATATCACAGAAGCGTTAAGTCACCCAAGAAGTCATTCAAAAGACAGCACTGAAAAGGGCAAAACCGAAGACAGAAGAAAGCATGAGCACACAAGCGTGTGTGCAAGAAAAAGAACGCAGGAGAGAAGAAATCCTGCTACTCTACCAGAAACAGCATCAGTTCCAGCACATTTGAAGGAAGCAAAAAAGGCTCTGAACTCAACGGAAAGAAAAATCTTAATCAAATCCTGCTAGGACACAAGACTGAGGCAGAGAAACTTATTTTAAACAGTATCATAGCTCCAAATAAATTTTTTGCCCTCCATCCAATGCTGCAGCTAGGACCAAAAAAATACCACAAAGTAAAATGTTTAAACACAGAATCACAGCTTTGAAGTGAACTGAGTAAAAGGGCTCTCTGAGGCAGTCTCAAAGACCTTCTGGTGTTAGAAGAACATTTTGATAAGCAAACCTCTGACGATAATCCTCAGTTATCATCTGAAATATGATGCTGAAGACAGATTAGCTGCTCATATTTGCTGAGGCAAAATATTAATCAAAGAAGAAAATACAGACTTCACACATAGTTGTGACTATTTCCAATTTGTAAAACTTACTAAATTTACTCTTTGCGTGCTACTAAGAGAGATGCCGAGGTTTTGGTGACAGTGCTGATGGTAAGAGGTCACTTGCATGGTCCTCTGCCTCACCCTTGCATCACTCTGTCTTCATTCAGATGTTAAAGTCTCGAAAATTCAGGTATCAGGTTCTTAGCACTAAACCAGATTAAACAGCAGTCATATACTGCAGAATGACGTGAAAATAAATAAAAGTGCCACCGAACATTTATTACTAATAATGTACTTTTGGGAACGATAACAAAACTGGGACTTGATGTTGCAGAAAACCAACACATAGAACAGTAACACATAAAACTTAGTGCCTGAGATCCAAGAAGGCATTCATGCTCACAGGTCATCCTAATAGCAAAGCTTGGACACTCGTCCACAAGACTCACTTATTTCCAAGCCTTCCAATGTATGGATTAGCGGAATGTTGCTGTACTGCAGCTCCCTCGGGCAGCAGAACAAAACCTGCACTGCCAAAGCGTGCTGGTGGACTTCTCCTGACCTGCCCCAGCTGCCCACTGCTCTTCACTCCCAGGCCATGAAGAAGTTGAGTGAGACCCCAAGCTAAACAGAAACATCTCTCTAAAACGGACCACCTAAAAGGAGAAATGTCAGAGAAGACACTGCTTTTGTTGGCTCAGAGTGCTAATGGAAAATAGGAAACCAAGCAGGCAGCTTCAGACGCTGGCACGTGCCCAAAGTGGCGAAGAGAGGATTCAGATGTAGGGGAAATTTATCTCACTGGTAATGCTGCAGCCTCACAAGTGCACTCACGTTACGGAAAAACCCACTGAATTGCCAAAGCCAGATGGCATGTAAATATTTAAACAACAAAATAGCTTCAAATAATCTTTCTACTAAACACAGATGGAACTATTATTTACATTTACTTAAGAAATTTTCTGTGTGAATATTACTGTGACTTCAAGTAAAGGGAAGCGTTATATATCACCTAGAGCATAAACACAGCTCCCCAGAAGATTCTTCTTGATATAATGTGGAAAGATACACCCAGTTTTTAAAAAGCTATTAATAACACATTATACCGATCAGTTGTAAACAAAGGGAAGGAGACGATGGGTGCAGTGCTTTAGGGATCCATTCACAGCACGTGAGATGCAAGGGTGGAAGATTCAGAATCCTCCCCAAAACACACACCCAAAGAAACAGCCAGCGGTGAAAAGGTACCAAAAGACACCTGTGTCGGCATAATGCCAGCTGTGGCAGGCCTTAGATTTATAATTAACCTGCTAGCTTAATCAAGCAGAAAAAAAGTATTCTGGTTAATTAGGGGGAAGCAGAGTGAGGCACCTGCTCTGCAGCACATATATCATGGAGCTAATCACAGCTCTAAGAGAGAACAGGTACATCGCTCCCGCAGTGCGGGTGAAGTTTACATGTGGAAGACAAAACCTTGAAAAATTCATTCAGTTCCCTTCAAGAACAAAAATATCACTTTAGCTTTCAAAGCTAAGAGATCGACGAGCTTCTCAGATGGACCAGCTAAACCTTCTGAACAAGCGGCGCAACATCAGCTGCAGAGACTTCAGTAAGACAGCAGAGCTAGACTAGAGCATGCGCAAAAATGGGAAAAAGTGGTCTGTAGGGCAAGGATTGGAAGCCACTGAAACCTTGATTCATCTTCCAGGTGTAATATGGAGTACGGAACACAAAGAAGGTGAGGAATAAGTACAGTGTGCTCCCAAATAGCTAACAAAAAAGGAATGCACATCACCCAAAAAAATAAGACACAAGAAAAACCATGAGGGAAAATAAGCTTTAGGTGAGAACACCGATGTAAAAGAGATGGGGAAGTGAGATGGCATAAATAACACACATCAGAAAATAACGTTGCTAAGAATGCATAAAATTCTGTTACATTTGTATAGCCGTGGACATGGGTGGGACACAATACAGAACAATCAAAAGAAAGTTGTGGTAAGTGGATGAAGAGCTTAATCCCAGAATAAAATAAAGGTGGGGGTTCCTGCAGCGAGGACAAGTCCCCAAAGGTGGCAGGTAAGTCATGAGCGATGAGTAACATTTTCATACCTTGTTCTCTCCCTGTTAAGGAGCTGAACATTGGAAACCCTTTCTGAGGGCTTGGATAAGGAGTGAAACATGGAGAGAATAATTTTTCAATTACAAGAGAGGTTTCACACCCAAAAAAAGCAGCCAGCCTAATGCTGTTTTCCAACCGAAGTGGCTCAGGCGGCTGGGAGAGGCGCTCTCCAAGAGAATCACAGCAGCGTTCTGGGCAAAGAGACACCAACACCAGTGTCGGAACACTAATGATGGGTGAACTCCCACACCACGTTTATATTTGTGGTCTGAATGGTCCTTCTCCAGTTTCCCACAGTTTGAAAACCAGCACAGAACCATCTTCTGAGAAATAGCACAGGGACAGTTGGGGAACTTGGTGTTATTGCCAGATTTTGCATCTTCAAAACCTCTCGTAAACAAATGACAGGTAGGGAAATGACTTGACTATTAGTTCAGTGATCATATTCTCCACCTTAAAAACAAACACATACTCATTTTACGGACAGAAATAATGAAATAAAAATGTTTCAGGTGAGCAATCCAAGATTTTAAAGCAAATCTGTAGCAGCACCAATAATGAATTTTTCAGTCTCACAGATTTCCCTCAGTACTGCCTCTAATTGCTAAAATTATGAACACCAGTAATCAATTACCAGGAGTAATTTTTATACTGTCAGACTAGGAAATCTGTAACTACCTGCAGTCCATAGTGTCTGGACACCCAAAAGGATACAGACAAATTGAAAAACATGTTTGAAGTGAAAAATACCGGTCACACTCCTACCCTGGTACCTCCAGCATCGCCTCCCAGCAGGACGGTACACTGCCATGAGGAGCTACTGAGGCTTAATGCTCTGCTCAGGATATTATGGAATTTGAAGTTTAAACCTAGCTGTCACACAGCTTTCTCTTACCTATTGAATTTCAGCCAGTTAATATCAACAACAACTGTGACAGAATCGCTAAACAAGGGGCTCGTCAGTAAAATGTAAGGGGTTTTTTGTTTTTGTTTGTTTGTTTTTGCTTTTTACCTCCTCTTGATCCAACATTTGTTGCTTTAGTTTTTCAGCCAACTGGCTCTGCTGGTTGATTTCATCATCCTGCAATGAAACAGGGTTGGAGATTTTTAGTTTGGTCACTTTTATTTCCCCTTTCCAGAAAAGAAGGAAGAATAATGCCATAGCAAACCTTGTGCACGACTGAGTGGTGTGAGAGGAGAAAAAAATATACATACACAGAGCTCCACAGTAAAAGCAATGCCTACGTATGGTTGTCTCTAGGATACACCTAAGCGGAGGTGTGTCTGATGGTAAAGACAACACTGATGTGGTCAGAGTTGAACCTTAGAACTTGCAGGAGACTTTGCCAACATACGTGATGCTTTATAGGTGTACCAATACATACACACCCTCTCTGCCTCTCTCTCCTACTCTGCCCTCAATTTCAGCTGAAAAGAGATCATTAGAGACAGGTTTATTAACCAACTGCAATTTACAGCTAGCTCAGAAATGCATTAATGAAAGAGGAAGCTCAAACCACAACACAGAACCTGGACCCCTCAACTGCAGGATTTGTATTTTCCTACTCCATCACAGCCCTTGAAGAAAACACTGCCAGGTAACGCACAGCCAGGCATCCAATTCTACTGGCATTTCTGCGTCCTTGTTAAGGCAGCATCCTCATGGGTAGGAACTGATCCTAAATACAGAAGAGAAAGGATGACAGCCTCCGCTGGACGAGTCCTTCCTCCAAAATGCCCCAGGAGGCACACCAAGCACAGCTCCTGACCAAGTCCATCTCTGTCCTGGTGATGGATATCCTTCTCTAAAGGCACTCACCAAAGAGAAATTGTTGCTTTTTGCCCTATCAGAGTCCACTGATACTTTGTGTTTCACTGACAAGTGTGCTAATACATTGATTTCTGACAGCAAATACAGCTATCAAGTAGAATATATCGAATCATTTGCTAATATTAAAATAGTGCCACATATAACATAAGAGTGGTCTACACTGTGACAAGTTATAAGTGGCAATATTTTGGGGTTGTTTCGGGGATCCAAATCTTCTCATTTTCTATAGAACTGCAGTAGTGCATCAAATTATGCTTCCTGTGTTTTCCAGGATAAAACTCAAACCCACCTCCAGTTTCCTCAAGAATAATTCAAGGAGCTTTGCTACTTTTGATGAGGGAAAATGAAAGAATGACTGGCTTTTTTTCTTCTTCTAATCAGTATGTAAAAACTACAGACTGCTACCAGGAATGTATTCTCCATCACAGAAAAGCTGTAATTTCTAACAGACCTTAACCGTTCTTTTGAACGCCATCAACATACTGCTGTGTGCGACCGGACTGTGCAGAGAGACCTCGTGTGCATCAGAGTTAAGGCTTAAACACAACTATCCACTCCCTCCCTCGGGGTTCAGAAACAGCCAAACTTTAATATTAACATACGAGGAAACAGTGGGCTTTTTTGGTGATATTTTCCTGCTAACTACAATTGCAAGTTAAAATCAGGTTTCGATTCATGGTTAAAGGTACCCTGAACACTTTTTATAGATAGTCTTTTAAGCTGTTCTTGTCCATAATGGTCAATGGCTTTTCTATGCCTTTTTTCCCTCACGTCTTATCTTCACGCAAGCCAAAGCTATTAATGGCAAGTGCTCAGTAAATGTACTGCTGATAGCTGTAAGTGCCACTGATGTACTTCAAGCTGTGCAAATAAATAAAAAAGCCACCTGCACTCCAAGCAGCGTTCACAGCTGGAACAACATGAGCAAAAGAGACCCACGGGATGGTTATCTATTTTCCTTAAAATTCTAATACACAATAAATACATAAGAAATATGAAGATACAGGCTCCCTTTTTTCTCTCTCCTGTGACTCCAAGATGACATTACAGTTTGCTGAGGGATTTTACAAAAACCACTGAAGAAAAGGAGTGCTGAAAAGTCTGGACTGAGCCTTTAAAATTAAAGGCAAACTTGGCTCTGATTTTGGGAGAATGCCCCAAACACTCTCTGCAGAGGGAACAGAGGCAGATAGCTGATAGGAAAGGACAAGACCTGGTTTTACGCAGTGATAGTATTTTGAATTTGGGACATTTTCCAGTTCACAGTGCTCAAGAAATACAGAGACACCCCCACCCATTTTGGCTTAGTTTGCTCTTTACACCCAGCGAAAGGAGTCAAGCCAAATGTTCACACCTTATCATCCAGCTGTCTGTAGAGACTGGCAATCTCCTCGTCATATTTCTGCTTCTCCTCTGTCGAGATGCTGGCAACAACCGGTGTGATGTTGTCAATAATTGGGGTGTTATCACAAGGCTCCAGGTTCTTCTGGTCCTTCGCACTGATCTGTTCATCTTCAGGCACAGCTTCTCCTGTAGGCACATAACCAATCTGTGCTCATTACAATCCAAGAGACAGAGTAGCCCAAACCCATGGACATCCCAGGATGGTCCTTCAATGTTGCCAAGATGGACTCAGCGAAGGAAAGAAGGGCCGTATCCAGCTATGCAAGGCAGGCAACTGCCACGCATATCAGCGACAGGCCAAGGTGGGCACGGAAAGATGGCCATCCTCGTCACAAATACGACCTCCGCAGCTAGAAACACCAACACGCAAGATGCAGCCACAATTTGAATGGCTGCCATTGAAAGCACTGAACTCCTGGCTCCCCTTTCCCTCAAGCCCTCTATAGATGGGATTTAGCTCCATGGATTAACAGGAGTGTAAATAAGGAGGGAAAAAATTGGACTTTCAGCCTAAAGTCTACTGGCAATTACATGTCTCTTCCTCTCCAGATTTCCAACTGCCTTATTAACTCTCCCTCCCCCATAATGAACTGCTAGAGCATCAGGACAAGAAGCAAGACAGCTGCATTTAAAATGATATTCACCTTCTGCCTTGTCACATCTAAAATTTAAGCGCATACACCAATTTTCAGATGTTGCCTATGCATACCAGCCAGGATGACCTCCCTCCACATTTTCTTTCAAAATCATTTTCTCCAAGGAATATTTTCTTCGGTAACATCGGTGCATTGCAATTACGAGCCTGCTGCAGTTCAGTGAAGAGGGACAGGCAAGGCGTTCATGCCAGAAATTGAATCTACTCTCATTAGAGTCTGGTGAGAGCCTCTGCGAGCCGCTGAATGCTGCGCACGCTGCTCAAGGTGCAGGAAGGTTGCATCCAACCCTTCTGCACAAACAGGTTGTGTCCATTTCTCGGAAAATCTACAATATAGTAGTCCCATGAAGCTTTGCTAGTCATTCCTCTTGCCAAAGAATAACTTTAAATCAAGCAGTATAACCTCTATACAAGTATTACACTCAAAATATTTTTTGCCCTGTTGTTACTGGCTTGATGCTATTTTATATTATTAATGAGAAAATGTAAAGGGATTTTTCATTGTTGCATTTCACTGGAGCAGACTAGGAAAGGTGGGCTCGGTCAGACTGTGGGACCTTGCACACACGGCAATGCTCCTCAGACTGCGGAGAATCCATCAGGAGCCTCCCAAAATGGATCTTTAGATTTTCATTTCATTACAGTATTTCACTCAACTTGGAAGCTTTGTATGGCAGACTACCACAGGTGAAAGGAGGAGGGGAGCCTAAATTTGATAGAGACGCTTGGATGAGAACATCCTCCTACCTGTAAAACATGGACCAAATTACGCACTTGGATACCAGGGTGCTGAAATTCTGCTTCAGTGAGAACTGGGCACAGCCATTGTCTGTTACAATTTTATTTTGTATATTATTTTCTAAATTTATAGAACAAGCTAACTGAGTGAATATTTATGCATGTATCTTGCATTTCATATTCAAGATGCAATTTCTGTGATGCTTCCACTTGTAAAGAGCCTCCTTTGACAGAATATCCTTCCAAACAATGCTATTTCAGAAGGTCAGACAAGAAATCAATAGTATTTTGAATGCATTGAATGTATTGCTGGGTAACACCAATGAGAAAAGCAGGACAGAGGAGAAGAGGAGGTGTGCATATTTAGACAAAACAATAGAAACAGCATGTTACAAGGTTTGTTTACACAACATATAGAAAGGATCTATACGGGGTTTGTTAAAAAAAATGTTTTAGAATGGGAAGGAAGTTAAAGTCATCACATTTAGCAAACACAGAACACAACACGCAGAACACGAGCGGGTTATAAATCCCCAGCACCCCTCAACGCCAACAGCAGAGCGACCGTCTCCATAGCAATTGCACTATGCTGATAAGGGAAATACTCCCTGTGCTGAAGTCTCCCGAGAAAGACGCGGAGCACAATCATTAGGTAACGATCTCATCTGAAATGCGAGTAAACAGCACAGGGAGCTGAAAGAGGAAACAATTTTTTGCACCCTGGGTATTATCTTTTAAGTAGGGATTTCACTCAGGATGTTCAAAGCCACACTTGACTGTGCACGACAAATTGTGACTAATAATTAAATCACAGATTTGTTCTCACTTTAGATACTTCACCTTTGCAAGAGTTACACACTACTGAGCTGCTAGACGCATCAACACGTAGGACCTGGATGACAAGCAACTCAGAAAATAAAAATGACTCCAAAGAAGCAGTATTGTACTGTTGGGGGGCTGTTGGGATTTCAGGGTGCGAGGGGGTGCAGGGTTGGTTGGGTTGGGTTTGGGGGTTGTTTGTTTGCTTCTTGCTTCTTGTCAGGGTTAGTCTGGGGTTTGGTTTTTTTGTTTGTTTGGGCTTTTTTTTTTAAACACGTGGAATAAAAATGAAAAGCAAGGATAGTTTGCTAAAATTATTTGTCAACGATCCAGATTAAGTAAAACTTCTTTAATTGGTACGTATGCATAGAATATTCTGCCTCCACTGCCAACCTGCACTTGGATCTTACTACCTACCCTGAAGAGCAATTCCCTATGTTTCTAAACAGAAAATTGGCTGTTGTCAACATAAATTTCACTTAGAAGCCACAGAAGGGGACAAGTGGTGATTATTCTCATCAGAGAACACTCCTAATCATTGTACTAAAGGACTAATTATCCTAATGTTAAACTCAATTATAAAAAATCCTCCCAAGATCTAGTTACCTTAAAGCATAACAGAACTGATTCTCATGTCTGAGGGGAGGAGTTCCTTTTTAAAATATCAACATAATGACAGTTTACCCTTTATTTATTAATATGACTAACATTATCAGAAATTACTGATGCCTTCCTGTATTGTCTACAACTGCTGTCGTGCCAGTTTGGGCATTTAAAATGGTACCTTTAGTAAACGGGAGCTGCTGGTTTCCCTGGTTTTTTGCTTCTTCACTTTTCTATTATTATTATAAAGTGTGAGCTACAACTCTGAATGGTGAGCTTAGAATTAGTATGACTTTTGATCAAAGGCAACATTTAAACATACATAACTTAAAAATGCAATGACATGTACCCATTCCCATTTTCTGGTACGTACCATTTCTCCACCTGTTCAGTTCCAGCTCTAGATGCTGGATAACATTCTTTAGACTCTTGTTTTTGTCTTTCTCCTTCTCATACTTTTTTTTCCACTCCTCTGCGGTCAGCTCCAGATTCACAGAGACCGTGTTCTTAATCGTCTTAGCTCTGCGCAACAAAACCAGGCATTAGTTGCTCTGAAACTTTTATTTCAATACAACAGTAAGGATTCAGAAATTTTTCCATAACACAAAGGGATATCACTGAACATTTGCAATTTATTTTCTAAAGCGCAATGCCACAATTCCATGTTCTCTCAAACCTTCACCAGCATTACTACCTGGAAGCTTCTGTATTAAAATCCAGCAGCAAGTTGACTAGCTAGGCATTGATCTGCCTCTTCAGATTCCTCCAAAAAGAGAAGCTCTGGAAACTGTTCTTAGATTTAGGACAAAACCAAGTCCTGTCATTACCGCTCTGCCAGGTAACCTGTCACCTCGCAGCTTCTCCTGGCCTGGGACCCACTGCAGAGGACCCCACACCAGCCTCTGACCAAGGGCTCGCCCCATCTCTTAACACCCATCCCTGAAACTCCACCAACAAAACTACTTCAAGCATCACAGCACGAAGGATGTTAACACAGTGAAGCAGAGATATGGAAACTTATCCTTCTTGAAAGCCAAAGAGCGCTTTCAGATCTATTTTTGGGGCTGGGAGGAAGGGAAGGAGGAGAACCGCTGGTCACCACCAGGTAACTGGGTTACTGCTGGGCTTCAGAAGGTGCTCGGTGGGAAGGGAGCCCGAACTCATGCCTGTGCCGCTGCAGGCAGGCTCACGAGTTACTGCCTCTCTAGGCAAAAATATCACAAAATGAAAACCCTTCTAACAACAACCACCACCACTTTAGTATTGTGAAAGCCCTTAGCTCCAGCTGAACCTAAACAATTGCTCTAGAAAATGCAAAGTGAGCAGAAAAAAATGCACAGCACCTACTCTAGCAAATCCACATTTAAAAAGAAAAAGCAAACAAATCAGTATGAATTAAGAAAGCTTCAGATCTTTGCCCTTCGCTGCTCAGACACTGAGCCCCTCCAAATGACTCCAGTGTCACTGAATAAAATAGAGGCTACGGAAAGGAACAACAGACAAACCTCCTACCGGTCTGTAAAACGTAGGCTGAAACGTCAACGCAAGAAACTACGCCTAGGAATGGGCTACAGATACACGGGCTAACTCTCCTTTGGGGAGAGCATGTGATCTTAGTTATTTTCTTTGCAGCTCCACTTGCTGATTCTAAAGCATCCTTTAAATGTGGCCAGTCACTAAAAACCCTGAAACTTTGTTTTGTCAGAAAGAAAACGCTCCCTGGGTTTTCCGTGCCTCATACTCCAAACTGCGCTCCAGTGATTTACACTACGTGGCAAGCAGGAGTTTTATTACCTTAGAAACATTTTAAAATATCCCTGTACTTTTAAAATATGCAGGCACCTAATAGTTAGCTTTTACGTATTGTCTCTGCCAAAAGCACGGCTCAAGTTTCCACTCAGTTAACTGTGCTAGGGGGAAAAAATGCCACACCACAAAGTTTATTGACTGCGTTACCCTAATGATGGATGAAGTACTTACAAGCAACTAAAATGAAAAACAATATAAAAACACAAGAAAAGATGGAGCAGAAAGAAAAATCGGGCTCACTACTAACAGAGTAGCATGTGCATGTGTTGATTAGTGTAAGATGGCCTCTGAAGACGAATTTTACCCTAGCGCTTACTTTAATGGTGATATAATTCTTTCTTGCTAGGAAAGATGGAGGAACCAGTAATCACCCATGACTCGTGTACCTTCCCTTTAACGTTATTCAGGCCCTTAGTACTGTCACATCAGAAAAATGAAACACCACAACCGAAGAGCCCGTAAAAGAAACCACTTCCCGTCGACAGCAACATTCCCATCCAAAATGCTGACAAGTAACACTACGTGTGCATGGTGTGTGTGCTGCTCTGCAGGTCCAGGACATCACCAGTCCTCCTACTTGTATTTCCTTTCTTACAATTGAATCTTCTCCACGAGGAACTCCCATTTCAGTCCAATTCTATAGCTCTTAAGTAAACACAAGCCCCCAGTAAACCTCAAGCAAGCATTCCCACAAAGTATTTAGCTCTTTTGTTTCAGCTGACATCCTAGTCCTGAGTAAGGAATATCTTAAAAATGTTCCTCTTCCTAGAAAAGTGTTAGCCACGTCACATCACTCCATGCTCTGCTAGCCAGGATGTGCAGAGTTGGTTTGAAAACTACTTTGCTCCAAACAGAAAGGCAAGTTTTATCAATTACTGAAAAGAGAAATGAAACCAAGAGAAATGTAAACTGAAATACCACGGAAACTGGACTTCCTCTACACACTCTTCCTCAAGTACCCAAGGATACAACTTCCCAGACCTGGAGCGCTGTTACACATTACAGAGCAAAAGCAAACCCCGTTTAATCCAGATTTAAAAAAATCAAATAATTTTTTAAAAAGATGCACTACCTTTTAATCCCCTTAATCTGAACTATTACATTTTCCTCCTTACATTTCTTTTTACTTCAAACCATCCCTGCAGACAGAGTTCAGCATAATGGCAAGCAGACTGAAACCTAACACAGTACCTACTCATCTCTTCAAATTTAAATGCAGGGCTGCGTTACTGCCCTGCAGCCTTACCCAGAATGAATTAGCAGGAATTTTGGGATTGCTCTTCTGTTCTACAGAGGTACAAGATTCACACTTGTCTGAAATCACTTGTAGTCAGAAAATTAGACATGGGGAGCTTTAAACTGTGAACCAACAAAACATTTAAACTTTTACCATCAAGAAAAACTGTGCAACTCATTATACTTCAGAATTGTTAATACTCTTTATTGAATTACTGCATCTTAATATTTGCATTTACTCAAAATTTCTGTAAATATAATCCCATAATATATGGGATTCCAGTAGAAGCTTAATCTTCAATAACTTATGTTCATCATACAACAATGAATTAAAACTGCACAGCAACCCTTAACCCAATTATAAGTTAACGGCCACTTCCTCCCTTTATAGTCCTTTTCCATAAAAACTTAACTGCAGCAACCTGTGAAGTTCCCTTTGGGGAGTTTTGCCCTGCCCGCTGTTGTTTAAGGGAGTAGCTTCGAGGAAGGACACGCCATAGGAAGCAGAGCTCAGAGGAACTGGTGCTTTTTGCAGCTACCTGCCTTGCAGCACATGGGGCTCTCCCCACCTTCCACAAATCCCAAGCAGCAGAGGACAATTAAATCTGGTCCTGCGATGCAGATGGGCAGCGTGCTGCAGAACTGTCCTCCAGCCCTAACCTGCAGCTCTCCGTTAGAGGCACTGCACCCAAGCGCAGCTGGTTGTCCTGCACTCTTATGTACTCGTGCATGAGCACGCTAAAGGGATCATCTCCCCTCCTGAAAGCCTACGGGGCAATGAATTAATAGAAGTTTGTCAGATTAATCGTTTATGCATGATTTTACTTTCCAATATAAAATGGTCCTTAACAGTGTGGGCTTTGATGCAAAAATTATGCATGGTGGAAAAGAACCCATTTTCAAACAAATTCATTGTATTGTGCAAACCGTTAAGTAAAATCTATTTCAAACAATCATAACTTGCAAGCATTTTTTCTTTGTGCTATCACGCAACTAAAACATGAGTAATTTTCCAGAGTATCAGTTCTCCTCAATTACAACAAAAGAGTTAATTACGTAATGAACTTCACCCATTTTTGCAAACTTTCCAAATGTATTTCATATAACTATTGCCAACGAACACATAGGGAAGAGAAATTTTCTTTCTGAATACTTCCACACTTATTTTATCCTTGCTTGTTTCTGAGGACTTGTTCCTAAACTGTTAAGATCCTTCAAACATAAAAACGTCCATGAGCTATCACAGTAATCTACTGAAGTTGTCGATACTACACGGAGTCCACGTACTTAATTTTTCTTAACAGTTACATTTTTTTACAACCATGACAATAATCCCTGAGATGCCATTCAAGGAGAAGACACATCTTAAAAGCATCAAGAGCAGTATCAGATAAAGCAAAACTGAACATTTTCCACTGAGTTAGCCAACAGAAAACTGCCCAATACCATTACCTTCCCCATAAAATTTCAAAGAACTATGATAACGCTTTGTACTTTCTGCAGGAAAAATTGCCAGAGCTTCTAAGTAGTGCAGCTGCTGGCCAACATTAACATTTATTTTTCTGGTACCGCGGGGAATGAAGAGACAAGTTTTCTCAAGTTCTCCAGCACTATTTTTGAACAACCCCAGAAACCATAACCTCCACATTTGAGAAGGCCTACTCATCTCGCTCCCCTCAGCACGGCTGGCTCAGAACACATGGAAGAGCCTGAGTAAGTGTCATCCAGCCTGATGCTGAGTAGGACTCACCGCTGTCCAAACATCAGGGTCGACTTTGTTTCTGCTTCATTGAACACAGAAGGAGAACAGCATATCACGATGGTGGTTCTGCAGTTCCCACCAAGGGAATCCTGAAGTATTCGGGTCATTTTGCTGTCTCGGTATGGAACATGGGTTTTCTAATCAAAATATAAATTAGAGACAAGAACAATTTTTTAAAATAATAATATCACAATGAGAGAGAACATGAGTCGACAATGACAGGTTTAATGGATTTGAAGTGCACAATCCTGAAGAGTAATTGTTTTGATTGTGCTAAGATTGGATAGTCACTCAAGTGAAATCACTGAGAATTAGTTTCTTATCTTTAGTAGAATAGCAAAAGTGTCACCAGTTTGTTGTGGGAAAGCTAATATTTTCTTCTCTCTGAATTGAAATGTTAGCTGATTTTTTTGTGTGCACGGCAAAGAAACGGATAGATAAAAAGCCATTCTTCAACAACACAAAACAGGATTACTTACAGTTCCTTCTGCCAAGGCAGATATCACATTGCCCAAAGCAGACAAAGACTTATTGATATTTTTAGCTTCATCAAGAACAGCCCCCTCCGCTCCCGTTTTGCTGACCTACCAAAGAGAGCAGGCAACAGTCAGACTACCAGCAAGTGCCTGTACAAATACAGCTACAATGCAGATACTACAACCGTTAAAGATGCTCTTGGAAGAAAAACAAAACAAGCTTATCCTCAGTATGAAGGATAATTCTATATGCCCTTTTTTGTTAGCGGAAACCTGTAATAATTCCATCTTTCTTCCAGTGTAACAGCAAGTTGACCCTTACTGTGTTCAGGAAAAAGCTGCTAAGTCCGTGCTCTCCTGAGGTGACTTGGGGACCACTTCCAAGACCAGACTGCCCGTACAGATAGGGAACACCACAGGGATATTCTCAGGGCATGCTCAGGGGCACAGCATACGCCACCAAACGGGTATCTTGGCTTTGTAGTTTGCTTGCATGGACCGAGAATATCAGGATGGAAAAAGCGTGATCTCACTCATCCTGAACGCCAGCTTTACTGATCCACAAACTGGATCCCACGGTGGCCCAGTCAAGAAGCTTGGTGGCCTGGGACCAGCACTCCTTCAGACAGCAACACAGTTTTATAGTCTTTTCTCAGAAAAGTAGGATAAAGCCATTTACTTTTCTCTACATTAAAACTACAGTATCTGTACTGTCCTCTAAAAATGGCACATGACATAAAAGGAAACATAATTGTATGTTTTTCAGAAGACAATCTACTAAGGAAACCCTTATTTCAGGTGTTCTGTACAATGTCCAGACAAACATAATGAACCATGAAAGTGCAGTTTTCAGAGGAGAGCAGAGCCTGACTAGGCACTCGTTTTCTAAACGCCACTACGAGTTTTTAACTAAACGTTTAGTATTATATGCAATAATAGAAATGAACATGATTGATTACTCTGGTGAATGGCTTCAGCACTGTACCAATGGGTCATCAACTAGTGTGTCCCAATGAGCAACCTGAAAGCTGCCCAGCCTATCAAACAAAATCTTTTATTTTACTTCTCATTTTCAATAAGAAATAGAAATCTATGACCACAATGAAAGACATTTCATCATGAGTAATTCTTTTGACACAGACAGTAGTTACCAAGGATCCAGTTTGAATAAAGAATTCCATAGTGTTGCAAAATGACGAAGTTCATGATTTATTTCATTTACAGTTAAACAATTCTGAATGCTCCAGAAGACGTCAGAATGAGAACTGGGAAACAACGACATTTTCCCACTGCAGTACTGTTCTAGACCATTACTCTTTTGGTAAACAGACAAAAGTTCTTTTCTGGTTAGTATTTTTCTATATTGGAAAGCAGAAATATTCACCACAACCAAGAGAGTCATTCAGAGAGCTTCAAATAGATTTCAGCTGTATCACTGCATTAAATGCTGTTATTTTGTTATCTAATATGTGAAATAATTACAGAAAATCTAGAAATAGGACATATCTGAATATAACCAAATGAAAATATCAGGCTAATTTTACAACCAGATAAAAACTGCATGACTTGATTCAAATACCCATAACTAAATGTGAAGCTATATAAAAGGACACTGGTTCAATTCCCTTCATCATAAAGGCAGATATATCGCAGAGGTTTGGGGCTTGCATTTCGTACCAATAAGTGGTTCCCATCTGTTTCTTTTCTTCATCCCACATAAAAAAAAAAAAAAAAAGGCCAAAAAAAAAAAAAAAAAGGCCAAAAAAAAAAAAAAAAAGGCCAAAAAAAAAAAAAAAAAGGCCAAAAAAAAAAAAAAAAAGATGGCCATACTAATGATAACACAAGATAAGACTTCTGTAAAACTTCTGTAACTATACCTAGCCCAAGTTTGCACTGACATACATTCACGCATTCACCTCATCAGTTTAGAGATCCCATCAGTATCATTAAGGAATTCAGGAAGAAGGAAAGATTACCTTCTCGCTCCCAGCCAAGTCTACCAGGTAAAGCTTTCCACTGAGTTTCTTCTCAGTTTCCACATTCTCTTGTTTAATATTAATGAGGAAGATGCTGTGGCTCCTAGAGCTGTGTTCATTCATATCTGCAATCACATTGGAACAGTTTTGTTTAAATGACTTTATAACCTCACATGAAATTTTATTTCATCAGAATTCAAATTCAGAAGTACAAGGTGATTTACTGAGAGCCCAGAGCACTAGGCTGACAGCAGTGTCTGTGCCAAGAGCTGCAAATAAAGCTCATGGACTACAGAATGAGCTCCTACTTTCTCCCAACATCACCAAATTAACCAGATTCATGATAAATAACAGCCTTGGAAAAAAAGCTTTTTTTTTTTCTTCTTGTTCTTTCTTTTTTGAAAGTTTTTTTCCCCCTTGAGGCAATAAAATTTGACCAGATATGGTAAAATATAACAAAAAAAATTTCATAGCATAAGAATAATAAAATAACATTACACAGATACAGTAAGAAATAAAGGTTCTGTCCTTTTATGCTTCTTCATGAGTATGGACAGCTCACACAGAAAACTGCTGTGACAGAACAGAGACTATTTAGACATAGAACTACAATGAGGATGTATGTTCAGCGTCCTGGGCAGAGGAGTAATTTTCAGCTGAGCAAGAGAATTTAAAGAGAAGTAAAAATAATGGCAATAAAAAGAAGTTGGGCAGGTCTCAGTGCAATTGTGTAAGGAGATCTCCTAACATTTTAGCTAAAGTTTTCATCAAACCCACACTACTTAAATTCAAATTTCAGAGTGATTTTTATTGCTTAGGTAGTTAAAAATCCCCCTTCACCCAGGCAGCAGATAAAACCCAGGCAGTCACAGTTTCAGCTTCCGCTATTCTAAGTTTGATTGTAACCATGTTATGCTTGAAGTTTCATAAAATAGCAAAAAACCAACCCCACCCCCCCAAAAAAAAAAAAAAAGAATCAGTAAACCACTTTCTCATCTGTTTTCTCTATTTTCTCTACTACCATAAACCCCACTTTTCTCCCATTCACAGCAATGTTTATATTTATCTTTATATTTACCTTTTTCTCCTCCACCTCCAAATTAAATTTTTTCAATAACACTTTAAAATTTGTTTCTCACCATTTCAGTCTAGGTAAAATTCATTCTCTGTCAACTTGTGTCAGAACTTTTTTGTGTGCACCAAGTGCAACAGGCAGTACCATAACAAAAGGTGTATTTGGATATTTTTTGTTAAAGAGAATAGCAGAAACAACAGGAGGAAACATTACTCGGAGAGAAAAGTAAATGCCTTTTATTAGTATGATGAGAAAGGCATGGGAAAGCTAAAGCAATATTGTATTTATGAAAACAAGAAGGCAGAGACATGGAAGAGAAAGAAGTCATCCAACTGCATCACCAAAAATAAAATAAAATTAAAAAATAAATTAGACCAAAACCCCCACCCTACCACCAAGATTTGAGTTACAAGCTGAGGTTCTGCCAAGCTCACTGCTTGGATCAAAGACATCTTAGAGTATAAATTGGGAAACAATACAAATGTTGATGGTTTATGTAACAATATTATATAATACCATATATTAAATTCAGGAGTTCTCAAAGCTGAAACAGTCAATAAATGTTTCTGTATGCAGTGAAGCGGTAAAAAAAGTACACTACTCATTTTAAAGCATTATAATTTGTGCAGCATTACATCATTCACATAAGTAACTCAAAGTACTTTGTGAACACGCAGAATCAATACATCACTGGGACGCTACAACCACCCACACTTTACAGCCAGAAAAGCCTCCACACAATACTTACTTGTAACAGCTACATGGCGGTTAGCTTTCCCTTCATCAATGACATCCAAAACTTCTTCAGGACTAGATACAAATCTTTCTGTACAACCCTAGAAACATGCACGTTGAAAACAGAAAAGTTTAGGAAGTGTCCTAGTACTCCAAACGCCGTCAGGAAGAATATTTAGCACTGATGAACAAAATAATTAGAAGAACCATCAATATCCAACATGATCACTCGTGAGGCAATGGACCAAAACATGCCTTTGTATGACTTTCAGGGATAACTTGACAGACAATTAAAGACTCGATCAAATCCCAACATGCAGCAGAAAAGAGTTTGTGTATGTAGAACACATGGAGTGACATGGTGTCTATTCCTGTTACTAATTTCAGTCCGATTACGTACCCAAATTAGTTTTTCTCTCTCAAACTGCACAACATGCATAGTCCTTGTTCTCTGCCTTAATGCAATATTACTGGTGGAATTAATTTATCATTTTTTTTTTGCCTTCCCCAGGATGAGTATAAACAGAACAATAGTATATTATGAAGGCTTACATATGTTCATAACAAGCATGTTACTTTTAAGTGAGGGCCCAGGAAGTCATAAAACAAATTCCTAGCCCAACAAATCTGTTCTAAAATATTGCAAGATTACAGCATCTATGCAACAAAATATTAAAGAACAAAATTTTTCAAGATGTTCTCTTTCATATACTTAAAATCTAACACCATATTAACAAAATGTAAATGTTTAAAGTCAGGAAAATAAAGCAAACATGATTCAAGCCCATTAATATTTCAGGAAACTGTTGAAATCCAGGAACCTGTACTATTTGAACATCCAAGACCTTGAACATGAGTTGAATCATTTCAACAAACACACTGGGATACAAATGGAAATGTGCAAATAAATGCATATGTGAGAAAGAATGAAAAACTGAGCACCAAATTTTCCTCGTACCTTAACATATGGGACTCTGTTTTTATCTTCATGTACAGCGAGGTTTGTCTTTGACACTAGGAGACAAGATGGAGATCATTAGGAATATTCCACAGGTAATTATGTGGCAACTATAGGCATGACAGACAAGTACCGTGAACATATTAAATTTGTAAATGAGAATTGTAGTCACTTCCCACTCCTTATGAACTATCAATATTTCTGTTACATAAAATTTGTCTCTTGCTCTGTTAATCTTGTACCTGTTTCTTTAAAGTGACCTTAATGGCACAAAAGCTTGTTTTATTGCTTGGATTAATAAAATAAACACCAGCCGAGTTGGATTTTGCCAAAGCAGCAAGAATTTCAGAAGAGACAGAAGAACTCACGGAGTTCAAAAGCCTCAAATACATGATCCTGGGACATTCCTCTGTCTTCAGATTGATTCAACACACACAATTCACACTTCCATTAACATACAGCACGCATATACAGAGACACAAATTGTAAAAAAGATAGAGCACTCCCAACAAACTCTACCTAACAGAAGCAAAGCAAGGAATAAGTTGAAGCAAATGTATTCTAAATTTAACAAAAAACCCTCAACATTTTTAAATGACAGTTTTACTTTAAGAATGTACATTGCCAATGAGGCTCAGACCTGCCTTGAAGTCTGTCAAATTCTCTGTACTCATTGATTTATAACCAAGCTATGTAGCAGTGCAGAGGTAGGGGCACAAGAGTCAGAGATCAGATGACTTAAACTGCAAAATTCTCTTTCACAAACCCAGTCATATAGCTTAAATTTGAATCACTCTCAAAGAATGTAACTGTTTCCCCTTAAGCGTTGATTCAAAGCACTATACCAAGCCAAAAAACTCAAGTCACATAAGAAATGCAAAACTTACCATCAAGTAGGTCCCTTATTTTGTCCAAATATATCTCAAAGTAGGAAACCTAATTAAGTAATCATAAACATTATAGATTTAAACTTTGGGGATTTAAAAATCTCTGTACTTTTATTTCCATATCTGTCAAAATAAAAAGCATCAAACTAAAATAAACCCCACCTCCCACATAGTTTGAATTACATCTTCCATGTGAACATCCTTGTATTTTGAATGATTTACAAGTCATTGATCTTTCTCCATTTATCAATGATTCATCAAGAAAGTTAAAAAAAAAAAATCCCTTCAGACGAGTCTTACCTTCTTTTTTTTCTTTGCATAGGAAAAACTGACAAAAATATTGAACAGAATCAAATCAATTCAGCTACTATCATATCAGTACAGCTGCATCACGAGAAGGGCCAAGTTTGACAACTGTAAGAGGTATATTGGTATTCACCAGCACAAAAGCAGACAGCACCATCAGTGGTTTAACATACAAGTTACATAAGCCTGAGCAATATACATTAAATTCAACTTTTAAATGAAGCATATGTGAAAGTACTGTCTTCAATCACATCCCAAAGAAACTGAAAATGAGCTTTTTCTGTAACAAAGAGAGACAAGATTGTCCTCAAAAAAAAAAACAAACCCCCCCCCCCAAAAAAAGAGAGATGCAGAATGAATGACACTCTTAATAAAATGACCATACCCTAAATAGGCTTTATGCAGGAATTATATAGCTAGAATACTAGATTGGCTAAATTCTAGGTATCAGTAAAATCTAGCTATTTAGTAAAGTATCACTTTCTCTCGTGAAAAATAAATTATGTCTGGGTTTTTATACTGATGAGTTGATCTTCCTATGTGACAACTGCTATTAAATACAGTACATTTTGCTTTTGTGCATTTACTTCACCTGTGTCCCATTTAAAGCCATCCTCTAGACCAGCTCATTTCAACAGTCCAGTTCACCGGGACTTACGTGCTTTATATTACCCTACTAACACACTGCTGAGGACCAACACACACAGGAGATACCCAGTTCCCCTCCCTGTTCTAAATGGGCTCTTTAACAAGGCCAAATGCAAGGTCCTGTATGTGGGTCAGGGCAATCCCAAGCACAACTACAGGCTGGGTGGAGAATGGATGGAGAGCAGCCCTGAGGAGAAGGACTTGGGGGTGTTGGGGGATGAGAAGCTCAACATGAGCCAGCAATGTGCGCTGGCAGCCCAGAAAGCCAACTGTGTCCTGGGCTGCATCCCCAGCAACATGACCAGCAGGTCGAGGGAGGGGATTCTGACCCTCTACTCTGCTCTGCTGAGACCCCCCTGCAGTACTGCGTCCAGCTCAGGGGTCCCCAGGACAAGAAGGACATGGACCTGTTGGAGTGAGTCCACAGGAGGCCACCAAGATGCTCAGAGGGCTGGAGCACCTCTGCTATGGAGACAGGCTGACAGAGTTGGGCTTGTTCAGCCTGCAGAAGAGAAGGCTCCAGGGAGACCTTAGACCTTCCAGTCCCTAAAGGGGCTCCAGGAAAGCTGGAGAGGGACTGGTGACAAGGGCAGGGAGGGACAGGACAAGGGGAATGGCCTGAAGCTGCAGGAGGGGAGATGGAGATGAGATCTGAGGCAGCAATCCTTCCCTGGGAGGGTGCTGAGGCCCTGGCACAGGGTGCCCAGAGAAGCTGTGGCTGCCCCTGGCTCCCTGGCAGTGTTCAAGGCCAGGTTGGATGGGGCTTTGGGCAACCTGGGCTAGTGGAGGCTGTCCCTGCCCATGGCAGGGGTAGCACTGGGGGGGCTGGGAGGTCCCTTCCAACCCAAACCATTCTAGGATTCTATGATTCTGTTAAAGAGGGAGAAAAAAAAAAATTATTAATTTTCAACGTTGGCTCAGTTATTAAAAGAGTGTGACAGTTTGGTTAAATTCTCACTCCCGGTGACAGAACTTGCATTTCTCTTGATGACAGCTCCTTGTATAATCACTCACTCATTCATTGCTATTTAGGCAGCTTTTCTGTTAAGATATTCATAAACGTCAACTATGATAGGAAACCACTGAAACAATTCAGTGCTGGCAGAATGTGATTTATAAAGTGATAATCTTCTGCAGGGACAGGAATTTACTAGGTCTTGTACAAAGGGGTCCTCATCTCTTGGTATCCAAGTGCTATCATGTAGAATAGCAATGGCCACAGGAGAGCTTTACAGATGATGAAAAGAAATCAGTGTCACTCCTAAGGAAGCCATTTCCATGAAAATTCAGAGGTGTCTCTTCTTAAGGAGCCAAATATTTTACAATTAAATTATTATTTATATATATGAAAATATTTAGATTGTTTATTTGTACTTTATATTTTGCTTACTCTGTCTGTACTTTGTGAGCACACCCACAAACAGGCACTGCTGTAAGAAGGTTCTCGATACAAAATGACCTAGTCCTTGCAGAAGATCAGGAACTGATTCAGAGGTCTATTTTGTGTGTTTTGAGGGAGGGATGACACAGAGGAGTACTCATTTTTCCTGCAATCTATAGGGTAATTTTACTGATGTCCACTTAGAAGAAAGCTGTACCCTGACTCCAACCCTGCCAGACAGAAAGATTCCTCGCCACAGCTGAGAGTTCCCCAGGAGACCGGATGGACAGTAGGAATTAAAGGTCACTCAAAAATATTTGAGAGATCTTAGGGTTGGGATCATGATAGGGACATGGAAAAACATAGTAGCTGTCCAAATCAAGACAAGGAATCCATACATAAGCCTTTGAGCTAAAAATTACTTCTAAACATCCTTCCGTAAATTGCCCAAAGCCATCTTTTCTCCATTTCACATATTATGGAGGACTGTTTATATCATTGAGATAGGAATAATATATCCATATTCTATGATTCTATGTATTCTCTCAGACGTCATGTAGATCAATGGCATTTGTGGTCACAAATAGAGGGGCTGAGGTCCAGTCTTTGGAGAAGCTGCAGTGGAATAACTGTTTTCTCCCAACCCAAGTTGGCTAGCCTATCAACTGTGGTGAGAGACAAGGCAAACAACGGACTAGCAAACCTGAGCTGAAAACATGATAAAAAAAAAAATTGTCCATCAAATGCTAGTAACTGTATTGGACTATTCCTAGTAAATGTCCTCAGTAAAGTAATGGGGTTTTGAGTTAGAAAAAGTAGAAAGGAAAAATTCTGCAGCACAACGTTGCAACGCGAATCCAGATTTCCCATCCACCCGAGCCATTACGTAACACGTCATTCCACATTTACCTTTATATGAAACTCCAGGTTTTCATCCATGGAATAGATGTGATCAAAGATGTCATGTGCAATTCTTGGAATGATTCCCATGAGCTGAGGGTCATGCAGCTTCCCCTGCGGACACAAAAGCCATCCGTAACCTGGAAAGCCTCGCTCGGGCACAAGAGAGGAGAAAGCCTTGTCCAAACACACCTTCCTCCAGTGGGCCCCTGTGACCATGTCTGCTGCTCTGGGGGGGATTTGCTTGATGTAAGTGCACCGAAAAGGTGGCAGAATGACTCAACGTGTTACCACTCTTCACCTGATGGAGCACCTATTTGTTTTGTCAGCTCCTGCCATTTGCCAAGAGTGCTGTCCTGCCGCTATTTACACTGTCACTCTCCGATGCAAGAGAGACAAATAAACACAAACAAATGTAGAAATTACAGCCTGGTTCTCCCAGTAAAATCAGATATTTGGAAACATGTCAGAAACAAGGAGTATTAAAGCATTTTGTTTCTCTTTCACTACTACGGCAGAAAGCTAAAGGGAAATCTGGGTTGCGGGGATTTGGGGATTAGAGTAATATATTCTGATTTGAGCTTGCTGGGCCTATTGCCAGAGAACTGTGCCTTACAAACACTACTGTTCTCCATGTTAATTTGCACAACTACCTTCCTCTGTTCTTTCACAAACTGAATATTAAATAAAAAGAACAATTTCCCTGGCTGCATGGCTCCTTTTAGTTGCATTGCTCTTTTTGACAAAGCCAGACATGTACAGAAAAGCTATCACCACTTGAAAACTGAATAGAAATATAAACTCCAAATAAAAACCTTTTCTGACTACAGCGTACACTGTATTGTTATTTCCAAATGTTTTAGGAAACTGCTTAAATATGCAATAACAAGTCCGTAGTCGGAAGACTCCATCAGAACATAGCATCTAGAAACTCGTACTATACATTTTGAATTTATCTTTGTCCAAGTATTACTGCCCATAGCAGCACAACAAAGCATCTTACTCCAAATACTGGCAGAGAGTAGTATTTTTATATTTTTTTTAATGTAGTGGGTAATCATACAATTCCAAATCAGGGGAAGTCAGATTTGATCTGTAATTGCTAACAGTTATTAAACACCGACAATTTTTAGCAAAATAGGAAGAAAATCATATAGGCGTACACGTGTTTCTCAATAGTACACATGTTTGTAAATGGCTCATGAGTCACAACGACCTGTTTTCCAAGTTTCTCGGCCTTTATTAGTATACTCATAGTCTTTCTAGACATCATTTCCTTTATGCTAAAGCTGGTAAAGTGACAGTCAACTTCTACGCATCAGCCTAGGATGAAGGAAATTGAGCATGACGAACTGACACAATCTCTCTCTCTATCTCAAAGCTTGTATTTAAAGCAGTTACTGGGTTTCTGCCCTTGAATTACACATCTTGGGAGAAAAAGGGGAGGATTTAGGTAAATCAGTTACATTGCTGACTGCCTTCACTGTATCTAAACTGTGAATATTTTATTTATATTATATAAATAATATTACCTTCTGCAGCGGAAGCAGTTAAATGCTATACCATACCCAGCATCCTATTAAGCTTCTCAAAAACTAAAAAGCCCTTGTCGTATGAGACACCATTTTATTTCAGACTATGCGAATGAAAAAGAAGGTGATTGAATAAACTAAATCCCTGATGGAAGGGAAAACTGGTATGCACCAACACACACTTAAACCAAACCCCAACACTTTGTTTTCCCTTGCCAGCACTGCACTCCGTTCCATCGCACATCCCTTCTCGCTGAAGAAGGCCATGAAAAGCTCACTGAAACCAACCAGCTACCTCATACTGCTGCACAGAGAGAGTTTTCCCAAAGAAGGGAAAAGAGTTTTTCCTAAACTAGAATAAACAGAGATTTGCTGGTATTTCTTCAGTGCACACCAATGCAACCAAAGGTACGTCTGTGCTATATAGCACTGCAAGAGGCACGATTCCTAGGACAGCCAAGGCAGCTACAGAACCAGAAATGCTAGAGCTACGCAGTGCCCCCCTTTCCGGAGCAGCTTTGATCGAGCCGGGTAACAACTTAGCTCAGCCAAAGGACATTTTGAATTCAAAGTTTTGTGGCAGGGACTTCTGTCTGCACAGAGGTGCATCTGCTTTGGGTCACTGCACTAGGCAAGCCTTTCCTCTAGTAATTGCTTAGGCTCTGGGTAAGTAGCAACTTATAAAACTATTTAATTAAATATTCTCCTAGCCTCAACAAGCCCTGTTATAATTATGCCTTCCTTTACATAGCTTTCTCTAGCTCAGAAGAGAAAGCAATCTGTAAACCATGATTAAGTGTGCATGTAACTCCATCACTGCACCTACAACTTCTCGGGCTTGGGCTTTCTCGCTATTTAAGTCAGTAGTAACTTCAGAGAAGCAAGATCACATTCACTGCTTTGCAAAGAATGAATTAAGGTCTTTAAAACAGCACTCTGTGATGTATTAAAAATAATATCATTTTTAGCTTATCATCAATGGATTTTTATTAAAACAAGAGATGATTGAAGCAAGTCCCACTATAATTTATGGAGACCATAAGCTGGAAGGGAAGAGAAAGGTAGAGGTAAGCTATTCACTGGAAAGCTGGAATAAAAAAAAAAAAACAAAACCCAACCCCACTCTCATGGATTTAGCTATAACCTCAGAAAGCGTTTGGAGACACATGCTGCTGCTGCCCTGCTGACATTGCAGTTAGTAAACTCCCCCAAAGCACCAGGACAGAGAGTTCTCTGCTCATTAAAGCCTCTCATTTTAATAAGAACATTCATTTCCACATTTAAACATAGCAGGCAGACAGGAGCTAGTGAAGTGTGACGTTTGAGACAGTGCTGTTTTATTTCAGGATGTTGCCATAATAACTACAATCTATAGGGACCCACTATTGAAAACGCTATTATAAGGTCAAAGCCCATCAATATAATCTTATAGGCAAAAATATGTAATTTTTAAGAAGGTTTTGGTTACATCCTGCTCTACAGGTTGGCAAATGTTTTATCTACCACAGGAGAAAGACCTATGTATGTCAGAAAGCCTATCCTGGCTATATTATACTACCATGTCCGGTTTAAGCTTAACACTAACACTAGGAAGCTTTTCACATTTCACAGAAAATCCTCCATAACAGCTTTACCAAGAGGATTTACTATTTCTTCAACTTCAGACTGTTTTTTTCTTCCACAACATACTTTATCAACTTTACAAGAGGATGTTAGCTTAAAAGGAGGATTAAAACTGAATATAGATTTGATTCCACTTTAAAATGACAGCTTTTTCTTTATTAAAGAAGTAAACCAGCCATTTTTCTACAGTCATTTTCTTTATCACAGCTTGTAATTCTGAATATAAATTAGCTTTAAGAGATCTTTCCCCATGCCATGTGGAAGCACCAGCTCAAGCCCTGCAGACATTTTGATTTAATTACGTTCAGAGCTGGTGGATTACTCAGCCATTGTGCCATCTGTGAGGGCTGAGCTAGTGATTTCCCCCATCCTCACAAGGACAGACTTAATTAGACGTGAGGCATCAGTTATTGCATCCTCCAGGAAAGGAGCAACTGTGGCAATCGAACAGCAATTTCACCAGGGCCTGCTGGCTCCAGAGAATATTGCTTTCCTTCTCCTTTAACCTTCAGGTTACGTAGGTCACCTGTGTTAATCATGTAGCAAAACCATCTGATGCTGTTAAACAAATGAAAGCTTTTTTTTTTTTTCCTTTCATTTAGCAAAACTTTGCTGGGGACCTCCTGTTTAAAGTTCACAGTCAAACTGAAACGCTCCAAGACACACACACCCAGCTTGTACAGCTTTGTGATGGAACAATCCTCTGCATGGATCAGATGCTTGAATGATCCTCCTTCTTTATAGCAAAAGACTAAAATATCCGAATGTCTTCTAACTGAACAGTTTAAAAAAAAACACCAAGCCACACACGGGGAAAAAAAGGACACTGTCACACTTCACGTAGCAGAAATATGAACAGACTCAGGACTTCAGCCACTGGAATTTGGTATAATTTGGTATTCTTCTCCTCCAAAGCAACAATTCTCAAATTCATCCATCTGTGCTGCAGCATGCAAGAGTGGTATTCCCAGAAGGGGAGTGCAAATGAGAAAACCAATAACCAAGGCATGAATTTTTATAATCCTGCATGCAAGGGAACTCTGCAGACCCTTATTACTGTTTTCATTTGTGGATTAACAAATCTCACTCAAATGCTTTCAAATATACACTTACCTACACCGTTATGACAAACACAGTGAAGCTATATTTGATATTTTCCGCTCACCATTTGTTAGTTTAGCTAGATATCTGTAGCTATCACTTGAAAGAAACTCCACATTGAAAGAAATACTACAGCTTAAAAGGCAGAAGAAGCTAAACGTACCCAGATCTCATATTTTTGTATGTCACTCACAGCTGACTGCTCCACATAGCTGGCTTGTTTGAGTAATTAGTACATATAATTCTACCACTGCTACCAAACTGATTTAATTTTGCCACTGTACCTCCATAGTATGCGTTTTTCCTGATGATGTCTGTCCGTAAGCAAAGATTGTGCCATTGTAGCCTTCAAGAACATCTGTAAGAAGAAGGAAAACAATTAAAACTCATATTGACATCTTAAAGCTGGATTATCAGCATTTTCAAAGTCTTCCACAATGTTGAAGCTTAATTAGAAAATAGTTTGCACAATAAAGAATGGGAAAAATATGACATGACTAGCTATGTTTAGGGAAAAAAAATCGTAACAAAACCTAAATTAGAGAATTATAGAATTGTTGACATGTCTCTCACTTCCCTGGGGAAAAAAATATATCTAGACCCTAGATATTATCCAATATACCTGTGTAACATAAAAAAGAGAAAACTTAATTGCCTGCATTTTAAACCATCACGCACCATAGAGAAATGACACAAACTCATACTGTATATTTCTACTACTAGAACAGCCTCAGCATCTCATTAATTTCCAAGCTTGTCTGCAAAGCAGGAGAACAAAGCAAGAAGGAAGTCAGACAGGAATTTGCTTTATTGAAAATATACTTCTTTCAAGGCAGAATGAATCATTTTACATTGCATTAAGATGTAAAAATATCCATTTTTAACTTTGCAGCGGTTAATGTCTATCGTAGCTTTCAGAAATCCAGAAGCGTTGTAAACCAGCTGGTTCTTACTCCCATTCCCAGTTCCATTCATTGCCGTTGAGAGGATTACTGGGTTGGACTTGCTCCAGGCAAGTGAATTTAAAGTGTTATTCAGGGCCACCTATTTATGTGGCTATCATGTAAAAACTTATTATAGTTGCTAATGAAGGAAATCTTCAATCTAAAAACCAGTTTGAATCAGCCCCCTCTGAAAGACTCCCCACCCTTGGAAAGATGCAGGGACCCTGGGAAGGACGCAGGGACCCTGGGTACCAGAGCTCTGCCATGGGCCTCCAGAGCCGACACAGTGGATAGAAGTAGAGCGGCAAAGCCAGGGGGGAGCCAGCAGCAAGGAGAAAAAAGCAAAAGGAGAGGTCCGCTCTTAAAGCCTGTGGAGGGGACTGGGAACAGCCACCAAAGCCCAACTGCCATCTGGCAAGGCAGAAAGCCTTCAGCCTTCCACTACCTGAAGGGGCTCCAGGAAAGCTGGAGAGGGACTGGGGACAAGGGCAGGGAGGGACAGGACAAGGGGAATGGCCTGAAGCTGCAGGAGGGGAGATGGGGAGGAGATCTGAGGCAGAAATCCTTCCCTGGGAGGGTGCTGAGGCCCTGGCACAGGGTGCCCAGAGAAGCTGTGGCTGCCCCTGGCTCCCTGGCAGTGTTCAAGGCCAGGTTGGATGGGGCTTTGGGCAACCTGGGCTAGTGGAGGGTGCCCCTGCCATGGGGGCACCTGAAACTAGGTGGGCTTTGAGGTCACTTCCCACCCAGACCAGGCTGGGTTTCTGTGATTCTATGAAAGGGTCCTGTCCATGGGCTTTCCCGAATGCATCTCCTGCTTTTAGAGTTGGCCGCCTCCACTTCTGAAATACTTATTACATTTCCCACCCTCTACATCTATACAAATAGAGGAGAAAAAAAAAAAAGTGTGCATATATATGTGCACATATTTATAGTAAATATATATAGTAAATATATATATGCATGCATCTATGTTATATATTATTGCATATAACATCATACTATTACATATACATAAACACACACGCATATAATCCTCTTATTTGTATCTCCATATGTATGTATATAGGTGGTCCAGCTAGGAAGGAGAATTAAATAGGGTATGTTAGAAAAACATAAAAAGAATGAAGAAGAAATAAGTGTGAAAAAATAGATAAAAACAACAAAAAGATAATTTCAAAGAAAAGAAATGGCTAAAAAAAAAGGAAAGGCAAAGACATTGTCTTCCTGAGACAACCACGACAGACCCACATTTTCTATACAGCAATACTGAGTAAGGATGAAATTGCGGTGAAGCCATTTAAAAATATATCTTGTAATTAAACACAGAGTGGAACTTGAAGTTGTGGCAGCATTATTTTGGAGAGCTGAAGAGGACAGATGTGCCTGAGGTTGTATAGACCTCCAGAGTATTGCTGGGTAAATCTTTAAAATCTTGAAATCTAGGAGATTGACAAAGTTAGAGACTATAATTACTGTCATTCTGGTATTAACATTTTGTATGAATTTAGCATCCTCATCTGTTTATAAAAATAGAGACATTGCTTATTCTTGCATTAAGGCAACAAAGTTTAAACTAAGGAATTATAAATAATAATTGCATAGATAAAAACCCCAGATGTCCAGCCATACATGCAGTGCTACCCTGAGTTCATGCCTTCAACCCATTCCTTTGCCAAGAGGCTTCTAAAGAGGGCCAAATTTCATCTGATTGGTATCTCAAAACATCCATTTCCCAGTTAAATACAATCCAAGAGTTCATTACTATTGTTTCTTCTTTTTGCCTAACTTGAGTTAACATTTAAAGAAAATTTTTTCATTTTTTTTAAAAAGGCTTATTATCTCCAGGTGAATGCAAGGCACAATGTCAGCTCTGTACTGGTACATAGCCTAGGGGAGGAAATAACCTGATTAATCAGCTGTTATGTAAAAAAAATTGCTCAGAATTTGCATCCATGTATACTAAGATACATCGCTGCTTGAGGAAGCATAGATAAGTCATTTACCTTCCCAATTAGCAAAAAATACTTTATTCTATACAAAATAGTCCTTTGCATCGCCTGCATTTAAAATGGTTGGTGGTCTCAGTAGTAGATTAAGTTATTGTTGTTGGAGGGCTTTCCAACTTAGGACAGTTAATATACCATCTGCCAACTGAATAACAAGAGAAGACAGTCGCTGATAGAAACAGCCTGCACAGAACTTAAGGGGGGGAGGGAGAAACAGATGAAAAAGATCCATTGGGATTTTTACATAACTCATAACAAAGAAAAAAAAAGTCCAAGTGCTTTTCTTAATTCCTGGTTCAACTCCCTCTACAATGATTTTCAGTTTGATTTACCCTCCCCACAAAGGCCAGCTCCTCGACTCAGCCACCCAAGTGCTGCCAGATGGCCTTTTCCTGACGAGGGTGGGTAGGACAAGTAGTAATGGTCTAAAGCCACAGCCTTTGTGTCGAGGCTACAACACAGACTCGCTCGGATTTTAGGAATTCCTTTAAGAACACAGGAACTCTTTCCAGCAGCACCGGAGTGCCCAGCTGCGCTCTGCGACAAACGGCCAAGGGCGGCTGTGGACTGGAGAACTTTGAAATGGACCACTGACCAGTGTAGGAGTCTTAACGGAAAGAAGAAAGACCAAATGGCTTTATGGAAGTCCTTTCAGCCTCATTTCTACAACAATTTAGCTCTATACTTCTCTTTTCCATCTCTAAACTTTCTAGTTCTGCGACTCAGACCAGAATAGAAAGTCATTAAACTACTCAGTGAGAGCAACCCCACCACCCAAAAAATCATTAAAGCCATTTTCTCCTCCTCACAGGACACACAAGTGTCCACATGCACACTAACGCACTCACAGCTCCAGTGCTCAGCAATAGCTTGCGCCATTATATATTCTCCCCTCAAAGTAATTGTAGGAAAGATGCAAAATCCAGATACAGACATCCATCTGTGTAGATTCAGACGATAAAGATGCTTTCTGGCAATAGAGAGCAACAGGAAACAAAGCAAAGGCGGTGGCAATCACACACTATTGTTCCCATTCAGATTTAGTGATATTTCTTAGTTAAAAAAAATGCACAAGTTCCCAAACTGTGGTCATTGCGCCAGTGATGATCCCACACACACTTCCACTACTGGTACCTCTGCCCTTGGGAGTACCGTGAACAAACACCATCTCAGCGCTCACCCCAGTGCAAATCGCTGTAACACACAGATCACTTCTGTTCTGCAAAACTCTTGTTTCTAATGTTTCTCACGTATGGAATGTGAAATGCTTCAACTTAGTCATTGAGCTGTTTACCTAAACCTAATCCCACTTCTTCTTTAGTGAAAAAAACCTCATTTAGATCATTCTTATTGTCAACATAATTATTATAACCATTGTTTTAGAGCCTGCTAGGCCAGCTGGCATTTTCTGTAATAACATTAATCACAATGAAACCATCAGCCATTTCATGGGACTATGATGAAATCAGATAACAAATGGTAACCTTGAAAAGCTATCTAAAAAAGTCTCAAAAGATTGAAATAGTGCTCCAAGTTGTAATGCTGTAATGCACTCAGCTCATATTTCCATGTAGTAAATTACATTGCTCCAGTCTATCAGAAACAGCCCAGTCCATTTCACATTCTTCACTTAATTAGGCTTTAAACTGGAAATTAAACATAAGGAAATGCAAGCCGAGAGCTCAAGAACATCACTCCGGCTACGTCCCTCGCTGCCTTACACTCCCCTCTCCTTCCCTATCACTCTCCTTCTCACTTTCTCTCCATCTGTTTTTTTTCCCATTTCTCTTTTCCTTTCTTCTACAGCCTCCCCCCAGACTTCCCATTTAAGTTATCTAGAAGGTCCAGGTGACCACACATGTAAAAGTATGTTTGGACTTTATGTTCAAATAGGACTTTGGAAAGCATTTGCCTTTCTATTTGTTTAACAAAGAAGACTTAATCACTGATTTAGGTCTTCCAAATTGCTCTTAAACAGGATTTTATTTCTCTCATCATTTTCAGAGGAAACCAGCTTCCACAGGGGATATAAATACTCTCCACAAGTCTACAAACAGCGATGTGCTGCTTCTGTTAGCACACACTGTGGTATTGAAAGAGTTCCCCAAACTTCCAAAAGTTGAGTGGTGTGTCAGCAACCTGAACTAATGATTTCTAAGCTCTGTAACTCCAACCCCACAAGTTTTTATTAAAGACTTACCCGTCTGAAGTCGGAATTGCTGTAATTGGGCTCCCCTCTGAGAAGAGGCAACTGAAGTTTTATGACTCATTTCCTCTCTCCAAGATGAAATAATTCAGCTTCTGGTCCTTACCCCCGATCATCTAGACTCCACGCATGCTGCTTTGCTCGAGGCTGTCCAAGCAAGCCAACCAATTTCCTCCAGACAGAGCCCAGGGTTTGCAGCAGGGCTGCTCACCCCAGGGACCTCTCCCCACCACAGCACACACAAGTTCTCAGCAGATCCAGCTCCATGTCTGAAATGCCACCGAGCCCTTCAGCACTGCTTCGGTAGCTCCCGCACCTCTGAGCAACCCCAAATCTCTCAGGCCACATAAATCCCACAGTTTTCAACATTGCTCTAAAAGTACAACTCTGACACCACTCCCACCGTCTGCATACTTTGATTTAAAACCAAAAACTGAGGACCAAATCTTGGGGGGCACAGGGAACAAGGAGATCAGGTACTACTTGTAACCCCTGAGATGCTGTAGCAGTTGTAATACCAGCATGGCTGGACATCCAGCAGCAGAACCAAGTAAGAGGTCTGAGGGGAGATTTAGGAGGTGGGAGAAGTACGGCAGGCAATGAAAATGCACCCAAAAAGTTTGATTCTCAAGTTAAAATCTTGAAATTTCAACAGTTTCTGAAGATTTTGTTTTAAACAAATAGGTTGCTATCCAATAGGCACTGGTGTTCTCATTTCATTTTTAAATGCAAGCTATCTGCATGCAAAACAGCTACAAAGCCAGTTCCTTCCATGTTTTCCTTTAACAGTCCATCCCTCCATTCAAAGACACAGCTATTCCGTGCTCATCCCGTACTGAACAGTCTCATGCTGCATGAAGAACATGCTTTTTGTTGCTTACATATATCACAAAAAGCAAGTATTTGTGTGGAATAACAGTCACACACAAGAAGAAAGTAAGGCACAACTACTGCAATTCCTTCAGCTCTTTTTCTTTTTTGTTTATTAGGGGGTTTATTTGGTTGTTTAGGGTTTTTTTTTACACAGACAAGTCCTTAAAAAAGGAAACACCTGGAATTACTAAAGTCCCATACAGACATCTAAACATTTATTATCCTGTCTTTAAACAGCTTGAGGGGACAAGGAGACATCTTCTTCCCTCCCCCCAAGCAGGAATAATCAAAGACAACACCTACCTTTAACAATCTGCTTGGCACAGGCATTATAAACTTGTTCCTGGGTTGTATTAGGAGGCAACACTCTATCAAAGACATACGGCTTCCCTTGCTGCAAACAAAAGAGAAACTGTAAGATAAAGAACATCTAAAACAGTTTATAGACCCAATTTAACAGGCATCCTGAAACGCAGTATTTACTCCAAAGGAAGTCATTCAGTGCAATGGAGACGACAATATTTTGTTGACTAAACAGATGTGACATCTCCTGTGCTCTAAATCCATCTTTTCTATAGCTAGCAAATAAACCGCGGCATATGTTTTCTGTGTGTTCACATTTGGGTCAGCAGCTACAGTTGCAGGAAACAATAAGCTGAAATATCAGCAATTGAAAGTTGATTATTTTCTCCCTCTCCTGGGAGTTAAGGGGGAACAGCCATAGAAATACTTGCAAACGATTTGCTGTTTATTACTGCAAACTAGTGAAAGCTGCGGTGTGAGAAACAAAAATCAGACCTGAGATAATCAGAAGTTCGCAGGTCCCAAGAGTTGCCTTCTGCTGAGGCCAGGGTGGCCCAGCACGGGCCAAGCACGTGGTCCTTCAGCAGAAATACCCTGGTTTCATTTCTGTGCTAAACACGCAAACACAGAGGGTAGACCCAAAAGAGGCACGCCAGTCAGACCGTTTTGTTGCCCTAAGCTCATATTTTATCCAGAAATTGCCATGATTTTTATCCTTAACACCAACAAGTAACAGGATGCCGTGCGGAAGGAGCTCCAGACTGACATTTTGCGTGAGACCAGGGCCAGTTCCAGGTTGTGAACCACCGCCACAGAGACCCGACCGAGCTGCCCTAACTCCCAGGTGAACCATGACTGACACTTATTCATATGTATATACAGTGTGGCACCACCTGCACATACGCTTCTAGGAAATTTTGATTCCTCTTTGTAGCGAATATAAATGGTTACAAGAGAAACATGTACTAGCAAACCTAAAAATAGGTTTGCATGACACTTAAAAGGCAAATCAATTTTTAAGACAGCAGTTCAGCTCCTTACAACACAAAAACAAGCAAGAAATTTGCATTTAAAATACAATACCTTTATTTAAAGTTATACTAAGCGGATGTGTAACATCTTTCTTATCTTCCATCAAAGCCTGTAATACGTCTCCTCAAAGATGTGACACCTGCTCCGAGAACGGCGTAACGAGGGCTTCAAAGCTAACTGCGAGGTGGCTGGATAACCGATGCAGGAGTCTTGTTCTGTTGAGTCGACATGCTATTTCTGCCACTTGCAGCCAGCTGTTCAAATGCTGTGCTCAATTAGCCATTTTTGTCACACTTTGATTTTACTTCAAGCAAATCATACGCTTACACTTGCCTGCTCCTTAAACTCGGGTACTTAACAGCCACAGGGGAAAATAAGACAGAGGTGTTTGCCTGCAACGTGTTTTCTTTACATTTCATCCCAGAATTTCAGATCTCAAGAATAAGAAAGCAATTTATAAATCGTTTAATACATAATTCATGGTCCCCTGCTGACATGGGGTGAACGCTGGGCCATCCAAGCACCACACTTGATAAGGCGCAAGCCTGAGGAGGCGACTTGAGACTGACATCCCAAGGCAGCCCCAGACCCCAATCCTCCCCCCCGGGAGAGCGGTCTCCCCACAGCTTTCCATGGACAGCTCATGTTGTGCACCTCTCAGCTGGACAGAGCTCTCCGATCCCAGGATGAGAAGGGCTGCCCAGCCCTGCTACAACTATTCTGGAACCATTTTTCAAATGGACTTTTTACCCACCTACCCCCATTTTGCTTCTTCCAAGCACTAGACAATAAGCCCTAATGGAAGAGGCCAAACCCCACGTGGACACACAACCTCAGCCATCCACTTATCCCATTTACTTCCTTCATGCCTGAGTTGAGGCATATTAGCTAAGCAACATGAGCGTGCAGCAGAGAGCGATGCCAGTACATCATCCTACCCCGGCAAACACGGCACTCCAGGCAAACATTGCTCTAGTGCAATCAACCCAGCTCCTCTACTGAGCTCTCAACAACTACAACGTCAGAGAGGCCCAAAAAACAATCCCGTCGTAATTGTGCTGCACTGCAGCTGAAAGAGGCGCTGGCTGCAACTGTTATTTATCTGCCAAACTGAAAAACTACAAATGTAAAGCAGCAATTCACAAATGTGCTACACAGGTCAACTGTCTTCCTCGGGATTTTTGTTCTGGGGCACTAAAAAACTGGAATAACCGTCGCTGATACCTGAAGAAAATAAATGAACATGAAGGATCACAAAGCATCTGTCACCAACCGCACAAAATGAGAGCGCTCCATTATCCAGGCAGCACCTACAGGGTTTTGAGGAGATTTTTTTGTGTTCATCTCTGCATTGATCTTAGACAAAAACCACTCAAGGCTAATGCTCCTTTCTGCAAAGGAGAGTGTGATGAGTAGGTACAGAACCTCCTTCCTATCCTCAGTGTGAGAGTTTATACCATGCTTGCTCTACTACCACTTCTCCTCTACCCTAAATCCTCTCAACCCTCTTCTGCCCACCTACATCACCAATCACACTCCCTGCTCCTTAGACTTCTCAACCTCCTCCCTCTTTGTTCAGAAATTCCTGCTTGACCCTCTGATGGTGAAACATTGGGCACTTCCCGTACCACCCCACTCACCTTGTTCAGCCTCCCGACCCTTCCATCCCACCAGCTCTCCTTGGAGCACCATCACCACCACCATCTCCACCCAGCTCCAGGCTCCTGGTGGCAGGCTGTGACCTTCACCACCTCTGCCATCGGGTTGCTCCTCAGCCCTTCCACGTCCCAGCCAGACAGCTCACAACCCCACTCAGCACGTGACCCGCAGGAGCTCACCCTCAGCTTATAGGGGCTGGAGTAGACCACACCACCTCAGACAAGAAGAACATGCCAAGCCTGAAAAAAAGCTGTGGTGATTCACCTGCCAACATACTGTTAAAATAGAAGATTTTTCTCTGGATCAAAATGTAAGGTTTTGGGTTTGGGGTTTTTGGTTTGGTTTATTTTTGTTTTGGGGATGGTATAGTTATAAGCTCTTAATTTTTGGCAGATTTTTCTCACAGGTAGCAGAAGCCGTATCCATCCCACAAAGGCAACAGTGCTGGCAGAGCCAAAGGTTTTGCTCCAAAACAGAGATGGAGGGTGAGCAAGCATGAACGTCACCTTATTTTTAGCATGTTCCCAAGCAGTACTTTTTCCCTTATTGTCATCTTCCGAAATAACACAACTGGTTTTTATTTTTTTTTATTCAAGTGTAACTCAGCTTGAATTAAATACCAAAATCAGGAAGATTTCAGCCTTATAAGAGCTTATTCAAGAAAGCAGTAAGAAGCTAGAAATAAAATGTTATTTTCTTAGTTGATGCTAACAGTTTTATGTGTGCCGCCTCCATGCATTATTTTTCAAACTTTCTCATTATATTCAGTGTATTATCCCTCATACATAAATCACATCTTCCTTCCTATGCGATGACTTCCTACAGTCCCCCTGACAATCTGTTCCATTAACTCATGCCACTGCGGCATAATGGCTAGGATAAGTGCTCCCATCCACCCACACAATTCCTGCTGAAGTTGTACTGACAGCAAGATAGATTCTGTTCTGGCCCTTCCATAGCAGGAAGAATGCTATTCATATGTATTGGCAATTACTATTTCACCAGCTTAACGTTTAGAGTCTCCCATCGAGTTTACAGGCTTAGCATTTAAAAACCTGAGGATTTCACAAGCGCATGAAAGAATCCTGACCATAAATGCATGCGCTACTAAAACCATCGTTTTACAAGCAACATCACTAGAAGCTAATACAGTCTCAATTAAAGATAACCAAGTACATTTCCTGATTTAAACAGAAATCTCAACTCTTCTAAATTCCACGTAGACAGGAAATGAGAAGTGCTCAGTGCTTAGAGCTGCACGCTAAGAATTAGGAGCCTTAATGCAATTTCATGATTAATTCCCTGTGATCTTCAGGCAGATGCTCAGGGTTGCCTCCACCAGTGTATCTGCAGGTTACGATGCTAAGCACGATGACAGCTGACCTTCAGGCATCTGAGCTCGGAGTCCAAGGTCCAACTCCAAAGCCTTATAAAAACCACAGACAAGGTGAGATGGCTTAGAACGTAATTTCCAACAGCCAGCATATAGCTCAGATACATAACTGCTAAAGTAGAGAGAAAGAAAAGAACATACAAAATCCTGGGTTTTGTTTATTTTTTGGGGCTGAAAGGAGACATTTGAGTGAGATGAGGAATTACAGCCTGAATCAGAGATACCATCCGCTAGAATTAAGAGATACCATCCAGATTTCTCCCTGGACAGATGCAAGTTTGTTCTGCTTGAGCAGGCAACAGCTGTGAGCAAGTTACGTGACGACTGGCGGTTGTGAACATGCTTAGTGCAGTTGTGACCCCAAACGTAGAAGCCCTGCTGATGGCGGAGGTGAAGCTTGTTCATACTTGCCTGCAAAATACCCTGCCAGCATATCCTTGAGGGGGACGTTGTTTCGAACGAGACTCAGGGAGAGGTCACACACTGATTTTTAAAAGACAGAAGAACATCCATCAGTCCATCCAAGGCTCATGTCCACATGTCCCCAGGAGCGCAGAAGCACTAAGGCCGGGGGGACCCAAATGGCAGATTCCGGGAAGAGGTACCCTGACAGGGCTGCTGCCACGGCTGTCCCTGGAGAGCGTGTGCCCACAGTCCGTCAAGACGGCTCTCAGGATCACCTCTCAGACTGCTTAGGGGTACAGGACATATTATGGGATGCAGGGGAAGAACATTTCAGTGTTGCACAAGAGTTAGGGGATGATTAGTCCTCTGTCCCCTCAGAAGGCAGGAATGTTCTTTTCTCTACAATCTGGTCCAATAAAGGCATCCCCTTTCCCCCTGTACAAGGGGTGCAATCAGCCATGCACTCATCAGCCGATAGCTCGGGAAAACTTTTGATCCCTGCAGAAACAAAACAGTGCCAAATCACATGGCTCAGTTTATCAGATTAATCCTTTGGCAAACCGTGATTGCTGAAACTCTGTCATTATTATTCTGGCTCTATATTCAAGTCAAAGAGCTTTACAGATGCAGCTGGAATGAATGATCTATGAGTGGGTTTAACATACCATACAAGATGCCACTGCCAGTACATACAACGGATGAGTATACAGGTAATAGAATCATGTGATACGTAGGAGCTTAATTAATGGGAAATTATTTCCCCACTAGTTTTCACCACCATCAGTGCTCTTGTAGGAGAGGTTTTATAAATAACAGATATATAATTGCAGGCCTGGAAGACAGAATTTTTCAAAGAGCAGAAAGCAAACTATTACCGGTGGCAAATCAATTTTTCAGTCAAGGCACATCCTTCGTGCAGCACGGAGTTTCTCCCTTGGAAGGCAGCATAAACCATATTTCTTCTCGCCAGCCTACAGAAGTACGAATTAAAGTCTTTGCTCCCTTTGAAAACACAGAGGCCACGTTACTAAATGCTGCATCAAACTTGCTCCATTTGCAAGTGGGATAAATAACTGGCCCTGCAAATTTCCCCTGTAATTAGCTAGAGCTAATTAGATAAAAGAACTTCTTTTTCCCACAAGTTATAGAGATTCTGCAACAACGAGGTTGTTACTATTTTGCTGATAAAGCACAAGAAATAAACAGGACCATTCTCCCAAAGCCATCTCTCTCTAGGGAGAATTGAAAACATGAGGATTAAAGGCAGAGGGAGAAGACAAACGCACCTTAGTAAAACAGTTAATTTTAGTTATTATGTCTTTCCTTTATTCAGTCATATTCACTAAGGAAATGCTACTGCCATCCTATCCATTTTCTACACTAGCTTACTCTTTAAAAACATTAGCACAGCAGGAATTCACCTAGTAGATGAGAATTCAGAATACCTGGGATAGAAAAAAATAAGGAAATTTATTCAGAATAATCTGAATACACTATATAGTCCAACCAAGTGCTCCAAAAGAAACTCTTAAATCTTGGTAATACTCCTAAAACTCAGTTGGAAAATAAATTAAAACAAGCAGTCATGTATGAACAGGCACTGCAGAGCAATCCCAGTCGAACACAGCATTACTTTTGCATAGCAGGCTTAATTATTGATCTACCTTATGAATATTTCTGTGGAGTGATGGAATTTGGCAAGAGGCCAGCAATCCACTTTTAGCTTTCACCCTTGGCAGAAAGAACTTTTTAACTCCTTGCTATAAATCCTGTTTTCAGAAAGCATTATTTTATTTTGGTATAGATCTGCAATTTAGGAAACCAAACCTTAGAAATTATTTTAAAGCTTTTCTTCCACCTAGATGCATGACCTGGAAAATACACCCTTTAAAAAACTTTATATGAATTTTAAGTATAAAGATCTCCCAATACAAAGCCAACTATTAAACAGTACTCTTTAGCAACATTTTTTTTATTCTTCTGACACAGCAATACTCAGAGTCACAACTCTGTTATTATTTACTTGTTTTGGTACCAGCTAGTCACCTGAGGATGAGATGGACCACTCACCACAGACCCCACAAAAGCTCTAACCCCTCGCTGGCACCTCTCAGCCGGTCAGATGGGATGTTACCAACAAGATGCTATTCACAAAAACAAAAAGCAGTGCAGAATGTCTCCCAGCGCCCAGCCCGGGCATCAGATGCTGAACTGCAGGCTGCCAGCCTCCTCGCAGCAGGAGGAATGCTGGGGCACGGGGCTGGAGAAGCAGCATTCCCGCGCACCCCAGACTCAGGAGCTCCATCGCTGCTGGAGGCTGCAGCCCGGCTGGGAGCACCCACCAGCACCACAGAAAATGGGACCTCTTCTTACTTGAGAGCAATCGACACGCTACTCCTCCTCTTCCAGGACTCCCCTGCGCCGCATGATTCGGGAACAGGACGGAGAGGTGGAAAGGCTGTGGGACACAGCATCCTCCAGCTTCTTGCCATCCTCATCGCTTTGCGGGCAGATGGGTTTTGCGGGCAGACTGAACGCCTGGCAGTACCAAGCGCCGCATGTGGATGCTGCGTTACCAGCACCGCTTATTCCGCGCATCCTTTGGTACTCCTTCCACGGTGCAGCCTCATGCCGTCAGGATTAGCAGCATCCTTCCAGCCCACCAGCACTCTGCACGCCATGCAGCAGCTTGTGGATTTGGGCCTCGATTACTTAACTGCTTATGCAATGGCACAAAACTGGGTATTTGGAGAGCAGTGTTATCGTCCTGCAGTTAAATTTAATCTCTGAAAAGATGAAGCTATGTTAACGATTGTGGGAAACAGGATTTCATTTGGTGCTCTGTACAGCACTAGGTGAAGATGTGCATCATTCCCCCTTTCCTGGCTCTTTCAGCCCACATTAAGAAATTAAGATAACTTTTTCACACTTGTGTTTCTTTTGCAAAATTGTTTCTTTCATCCCTTCTCCCAAAACTAAGTCTTAAGCAGATATGTGACTGTAAGTTCAGCAGACCTCTCTGCTTTATCACACGTATAAAGCCATCCAAGCGAGGAATCAGGCATAGACTACTCGGACAGTCCTCGGGGAAACGGGAGAATGTCGTCCCCAGCACCATCCCTCTGGCTTTCAGGTGGCATGCACCACTGTATCATGTGTAACAGATAACTACTGGTTTAATTCAATGTGCTCGAACTAATTTAATAGACTTTTTCAGGCCTATTCAAATCTACCTTCATAATCTACTCATTTTACTTCAGCAAAGCACAGATAAATGTAATTAAATTAACTTTAAAATGCTGTCACTCACATTTCAGAGAAAGATCCTCTGGACATCAGAGGTTCTTAAGTAAACTGAAATCTTGCAAGGATATTTACTACATAATATTCCAAGCCGCAATCAGCACACAGGGGCCTTGTCTAACCTGCTTTTCATAGCTTCTACCTTCAACAGACACCCTCCAAACCCTTCGAGAAAAAAAGCTCTCAACAAGCTCTGAAGATAAGCCAGACTATATTTTTCTGGTTTTACCAGGCTCCAGCATTTCAGCTAATCTACCTTATTCCTTGACATCAACAGGATAAGAGAATTTATTTATAAAAATAAATGACCAACATTTTAGAAAGAAAAGACAGAAAAATATTCTGGGTAGAAGAAAAGAGAAGGGTAGGTACCATAATTGTAGAAGCCTGAGACTCCTCTAACTAAAGGTCTTGTGGTTTTGACAGCAGTTGATAAAGAAAAAAACTACCATGTATTAATTGTCTAAATGTTGTAAAAAAATGCAATACTTCAAATCTGGTTTTAAACAACTGGTTTTTTTCTTATTTAAAGAACACGATGATTTTCTTTTAACAAAAATAAAAATTTCATAGCCAGAAGATAATGTAGTAAAGCCTATCCTCAGGCAGCAATGGAAGAGGAGTCAGACAAGGCCGCCTCATGGGTGGAGGGCCATGGGGATCAGTTTTGCGTGGAGCAGCATCTCTGCTCATCATCAGCACTTTTAATATTCCAACAGAAAGCAGAAAAGCGAGGTGGATATTTCAAAACATGAAGTGACCAGTGTTGGTGAAGTAGAAGTCCCAAGTAAGATGCTGACCTTCAGCCCCACCTACAGAAGAGAAGCGCAACATAAACCAGCCCTGGTTCAAGACATAACTACATCTTAATTCTGCCGTGGCAGAGTTGTGTTAATCTCTGCTTTGTTAAACATATCACTTACAGATTTATGGGGCAACTGGGTGGCTCAGGAGATTAGTAATGGGATACTGAGCACTGTCAGTTGTAGATTCAAATCCATCTCAGGTCAGGAGAGGTCAAAATGAAATGAGAGGGCATCACTGGTCTGTAGAGCAGCTTTCTTTTCAGCATGCTCCGCAAAACCAAGGATTGAAGGGGATCAGAGAATAAACTACACCACTGGTCACGGAGCACCCCGTCAGGCAGGATATATATTGGCAAAAAGAAACAAGTGAGAAGCTCGTGCCCCACTGCCTGCATTGTACAGTATTTGTTCTGCAGAGAAAGCATTGCACAAGCATAAACTGTCACATTTGCAGCTGGGTTATGTACTCATTCGGTCTCCCGGGGATTAATCCAGAGCCACTAATTTATTGTGCAGCTGAATCCGGAAGGGTCTCAAAACCGCCCAGGCAACCCGAACAGCAACAAGCCCAGACCCCAACAACTGGCGCACGCAGCGAGTTCAGGCATAATTCTGCTCCCCAAGTTCTCATCCCATTATCACCGACAGCAAACTGTAGGACCAACAGCAACACTGGCACATGTAGACTATCTTCCTCTGCCCTCAAGAACTGAAAGATCTCAAGTGCTCAAAAGCCCAGACTAGCAGTGTCCAAGACAGGTGAGAGGAAGATACCAATGCCCGTAACCTAATGGAGTAAATGCTACTCCCAAAGGTGAGGAAATAACCCCCACCCTTGATACCTTGCTGGCTGAGTGTGTTCCTGATTCGCTGGGAGACCAGTCACAACAATTTAGACTTGCTTCCTCATTTACAAACTGAGATACTGAACGCCAGCAGGGCTGGCAGCTTGAATGTTTACTGACCTGATGTGGTAGCAGGAATTTAGAAGTGTACAATATAACAGAAACATTATCACTAGTCTGCCCCAGCCTCCTTTCATGCAATCTAATTAAAAAGGCACGCGCTGAAACCACATCAGAGAATTAAGGAAGGAGAACAACAGCACCACTACTTTTGTACTTCCCTCTCCCTTTTCCATGGAAAAGTGATACTCAAAAGAAGTGAAAGGGCAGCACAGAGGGCAGTGCTATATCTGGCTTTATCTGCAGAGGTATTTGATTCACAGCTGCCCTAGCATTACCTTCTGTTTTGCAGCTTGACTGCTTGTAGCCTGGACTTGTGTTGTATATTGGAAATATTCATCTCTGCATCTGCATGACTGTAGTAACAGCTACAATTTGGAAGAGCCTTCAGAGAAGCTCAGATGTCGAGGCAGGCAGAGCAATTACCCTGTCACCGAGTAATGCAGACAAGTTGCTCCTGGCAACAAACCTCTTCAAATATGGACAGAGAACAGCGTTCAGAGAACAGAGGCCCCATGCGCGAGTGAGGCCATTTTGATGAGCTTCTGCGCACCCGCCGTTTTCTCTCCGTTCTGGTACTGTGGGCTCTCCAGCACCTGAGGCAGACCCATTACCATGAGGTCTCTGTGAAATGCTCATCTAAAAGCTTATTTAATAAGAACATGGAGCTGGATTAGATCTTCCAGGAAGGAACACGTAGGAACTGCAGTGTTTCATAAAGCCTTTGATTCCCACCACAAAATCGCTGACCTCCTTTCACTCTGGTGCAATGACTTCTATTGATTTCTTTTACCTTTTCTTCTGATTTTTACCTCCATTTGCCTAACCGCTTCCCCCCCTGCCTTTTCACCCAATGTAAGAGGGGCGGGTGCGGAGCAGAGAGGAGGCAGCTCCCCTTTGGGAGGAACAAAGCCACCTGCACCAGCCGAGCCTGCATAGTGAGGGACCTGCTCCCATCCATAACCTTGCATCAACAAGCTTCTGCTTCTTGGTTTGTTGCACTGATTTCCTTACATATCTCATCTCATTATCTGGGGGCGCGGGGGGGGGAAGCAGAACTCTCAGTTTTACTTGATACATCCACATCTTACAATTTTAGCACCAATCATCCAGTCTTGCTCAAGCTAAAGCATTTGAGGTCAGGTAATTATACAAAAAATTCATAATTTTTAAGAATATTTAAATAAATAAGGGACTCTGATGTAGTGGGGGCTAGGCAAGCTTAAATAGGAAACTTAAACAGAGACCCCAATGCTATTTGTGAAACCCATACATTTGAGGAGCAGGGTCATGCTACTGCAGTGCTTGGTTTGGTAATACTCAGCAATCCTGTTCCAGTACAGCCATTCTTATTTGTACCTCTAGTTCATAAATATCACATTAGGTAATTAGACAAGTAGAGGCAAAAAAAAAAAAAAATCCTTACAAAATCATTGCAACCCCTTACAAGCCAGAATTACTGCCTCCTCCCTTTTTGCACCAGTTTTCAGGAGGAAAACAGAATATTTAAGAATCTGGTTTTTGCACTTCTGGTATCTTAATCCATCACTGATAAATTAAGTCAATCATCTAGAAATTCAGAATTGTCTAAATCTCATTCAAAATTCAAGTGGAACTGGTTCCAAATGGCTTTGCATTTGGTAGCGAGAATGTCTATGTCAACTTGTCCCATACTGAGAAATTTGTGGTGACAAGTTGTGCTTTCCTGGACAGCTGGCAAAGGGGTTCTGATTGTGTTACTACACAGAACACAGCTCAAAGAGTTACACAAATAATACGAATAAAAGTGGTATTATTGAGCTGGTTAAAACACGCGCACCCAGGCACACACAACAAAGTACTCTCCTGTGAACTTTGTAAGAACAAAGAGATGCAAAATTTCTTTCTGAAATGCACTGCTTGGACCTTCGTTGGTAATTCTGGGTTTTTTAAGTGCAAAAATAGATTTTCTGGCTCATAACCCCTTCCTGTGCCCTTCCTGCAGCTAGAAATGCATCACAGCTTACATATACAGCACGTTTCTTCTTACAGCACAGCAATGAGATCAGCAGACCAGCCGCACTTTCTGCTAAATTATCCAGAAACAGGCAATGCTGCCTGGAATTATCTGACAGTAATTCTATTATCAGATTTAGTAATGCTGATATATTCCTTCTGCGTTTCCCAAATCTTCAAATCACGGTACAATCTGGCATGCCAGTGTTCAGGAGGCACAAAAAGTGATCACGTTAAATGCTTACACACGTGAGTAAAAGCCCTTGTGCTGTTTCTTGACTTGCTGTAGAAAAGTAGGTGAAGAAAGGACCACGACCTATAAAACAAGAGTCACATACACACAGTACCTGTCTCGTATGTAAATCATGATTCATATTCCTACTTCTCTCCAGAAGAAACAAACAAATTCTGCACCTAGCAGAAGATAAGCAACATGACCAGCAGGTCAAGGGAGGTGATTCTGACCCTCTACTCCGCTCTGCTGAGACCCCCCTGCAGTACTGCGTCCAGCTCGGGGGTCCCCAGGACAAGAAGGACATGGAGCTGTTGGAGNAATTCTATGATTCCCTTCACAACAGCTTACCTAGAGAGGCTAAATACTGCCTACTGTGTGCATCCAGAGCAACAAGGCATCTCTGTTAGCAATGCTCCACTGCGATGCTTGTCAAACCCCCCCAGCGCAGGATCAGAGCTGTACCAGCAGGACAGTGCTGCCACCGTTGCCCCCACACAGCTCCCAGCAGGAGATCCTGCTCACGAGCTGGAGGAGCAGCAGCTCCAACGTTTGCCCCTGCACACCTACAACTGCGTTCACAGCCAATGTGCATGGTAAAAATACACGTATACAGCTACCGATGGCTCTTTAGAAAAGCAGGACAGACACACAGCAATGTTCTCTAAAGCCTACAGACAGAAGGTACCTCTCTCCAGGATGGAATAATTGCTCTGGATTCCCACGTCCACTAGCAAGACTACAGACACACGCAGCTCCTTCAGCTTTCAGGCTTCTTGCTTTTTAAAAAGCAGGTCCCAAATAACTTTCTCAAAATGAAACTGAAATGTGTATCAGCAACTACCACAGTACCAAAAATCAGAAAACCCTGAAATTTAAAGCACCAAAAGGACTATTTCCATTGTATAAACAGGGCACCAAAGAGCTGATGAGCTTAAGGTCTCTTGCAAGTCAAATCCAGGTTTGTTCAGTTCCAGTACAAAGTCTGAATCCAAAACAGGCGAAATGCAAGCTCTACTAAGGTGAATTGATTCAGAGTTGTATCAAGCCAGAAGAGCAATGTACTCAGCTCAGTTAAAATTATACGCTCGTATGGTACTGCCATTGCTGAAATAGCAAATGTACATATAAAAGTTAAGAAGGAAAGAGTTCACTTAATTTTAAGAAAAACGTAAGTCCCATGTTAAGTGATATACTATTGACCAATTCTGACAAAAGTGAATTAAAAAAAAATAATTAAATATTAAAAAAACTGGGCACATCCATAAGCCTCTGCACAGAGCCAGCCTCCAAAAAGCCCTGTGGGCAGCACCAGGAGCTGGGTCCCCTGCGGTAGCTCCCGTCCTTCTGCCTCAAGGATGACCAGCCCGGAGGGCCCCGCACCACTCCGAATGAGGCAACCACTCCTGCACTTACAGATATTCGTAGCCATCTCAAATAAGCAGCCCTTCAAACATCTGGATTTGAGGATGGAGATGGCAGTGACTCATCTCAGCATCTTTTTCCCCAAGGGGAGCAGTTCTGCAGGCGAGTCAGGTGTTTCCCGCGCCAGGCACTGACAGCCAGGGGTTTCCATTTCTCATTCTTTTTCCCAGCGCTGGCAGCAGCTCACACGAGAGGCCCAGTATGAAACCACCTTGCGTGCTTCCATTTTCCTTCAGTTCTTAGCAGCAGAGTCCTACCTTCCTCCCGCACAGAAAGAGGGAAGACAACTCTTACACAGTGCTTCACAGCTCAACAATCACATATGGTACGATTAAAATAAATTGTTTATGCTGGCAGCAGTTTTGTTTGAAGTTTATGGCTAAGGTTATTCTATGATACTCAGAAAATCTGGGCTGCACATAAAGCAAGCAACGGACAGAATAAATCCTCTATTACCAATATAAGCAAACATTTTTCTCAAGTATAAAGAAACATGTGCTTCTGTGTAGCAAGATTAATTTTGCTTTAAGATCTGTTTGTATCATTGAACTACTTTGCTTTGAAGTTAAATTGTAAAAGATACCATAAAGCGAAAAATAATCAAGCTAATGTGTTTATCAAATGACAGCAGTTTTCCACTGGGTATTTATGGCTGACCCAGAAAGTAGTAAGAAAATAAAAAAAGCATTCAGATAGGTTCTAAGAGGAGAAAACCAAACAAAATGCAATATAAAAGGGGAGAGGAAAAAAAAAAAGTAATATAAAAGAGGAGAGAAGTAGAGGATGGACATGACATGGAGGTAGCAGTGCCAAAAATCAGTGTTGGGCTGTTAAAGAGGAATTAACTGTTGCAGCTGGAGAAGACTGAGCTGTATGGGTGCAGAGAACTGTCTGCAGTGCCACTGAAACAACTACTACGAGCATCAGCAGTAAATCCTAGGAGTAGTGTGGCTTCCCAGGGTCAGAAAAGTCATCGCGTTTTAAAAGGGCACACAGCATTGATCAAGCCATCAGCAAATTCTGTCAGGTACACAGCAAACAAAGCAAGACATATACATTTGCTGCGCCTGCTCCAGCAGGCACAGATACATCTATATATACATACATCCTCCAACTGCATTCTGTGCTTCCCTCACCAGGCTCTAGTGCCTGCAAGTACAGCTGCTTGGCCATTTGTACTATAGAGCAATGCATAAAAAAAAAAAAAAAAAAAAGCCAGATGACTTTCCTTAGTAGATTTTTGGAATGGATTATTACTAAGTGAACAATACAAAATCTCAAAGCTCTGTGAGGAGTTGCAGCATTATCTACATCTCGCTGTTGGCCTAAATAGAGATTCAAGCAATTCGGTAGAACTGTACAGTCAAGGAAAGAGATTACAACTGCAGAAAAATCCAACTTCTGTTAACAGCTTTGCTAAAAATATTCACTAACCCAGTTACCCCAATTCAGATAACGGTCTCCTGCACATCCTTTGCTAAGTGAGAGAATAATTTAGCAGTCAGAATGATCCTTGTGTATCAGAGACTCAACTTCCCTGCAGATTCCCAATATGACTTTAGAAGTCAACTTTCACCCCCCAAAATAAGAGGTCGTCTTTACCTCACAGGCTGCCGCAGGTACAATTAAATAGAAAAGCCTGTGTCATAGCAACAATAGCTAAGTAAACTCAGGAATATTTTCTTCAGGAGTACAGCAAAAGTTATTGCAAGCCTTTGGGCCATTTGACATAGAAGAAAATGTGGTTTTCGGTATCACACCCTCCTCACGCAACAGAAATGTCTAACAGCAGCTTCAAAAGAACCACAATTCTTCAAGAATCCTACTGCTCCCTGACCTAGAAGAGAGGGAGGCCCTTACACCAACCAAGAGCATCTCCTATCCAGCATTATAACTAGGTAGTGGAGTAAGATTTCTTCTAGCAGAGAGTGAAGCACTGAAAAAAATTAATCACTTTTAGCAAAGCCATCTAAGAGGACAACTATTAAATATTTAAATCCCTGTCTTTGAGTACTCATTTCTCGTGGGGAAAAAATCCAACATTCTTGGTTTCAATTAGACTCTATCTCATAATTTGAAAATATGCATTTTCTGAAGTTGTCATGGGACCAATTATTGATATTATAATAGGAATCTAGTAACAATCGCATGCATTTCCAGGACATCCCATAAAAAGCCAAGTACCAAAGAGGCCATAAATATTTAGAACCGGCGTGGCTTTCCAGCAGATGAATAAAAACAGGAATCCATCAGAAATACCGCGCCTGTGACTCCACACCTTGACGACTCTGAAGGATCCCATTTCGGATGTTTGGAGGTTAAGGGTTTTTTGCTGTTGTGTTGGTTTTAAGTATTCAATATTTTCACATTCCAAAATCCAATAAAATTGAGTAAAGGTATTTCCCCAGTTCACAAAGCCATCATCACACAGACAAGCACCTTAACTGATGTGTACCTTCTAGTAGAGCTGGAAAAACAAACATTGGCCACACCGCAGTCAAGTCAAAAGCATCAAGCAATTACTGAGCAACTCTAAATCGCTTTTCTGCTTCTACACCCACAGCGTCAGCTGAAGCACGGATCACCCCATATTGGAGACAACAGCCTGGGTGCGCAATGACATGGATCCAGCGTCCCTTCATTCTTCAGCCCACTGCCAAAGCTGCCTCACCTTGCAGCATCCTCCTTCCCCACAATAAAGAGGACTGAGAGCAGACCCTGAACCAGGACCCATTCCCGCACACATACAGGGTTTTTAAGTCATCTGAGTATCTTGGTAAATAACTTTGCAGAATGAGTCTTACCTTGGTATGACCTCTGAGTTTTAAATGGCTGCAGCAACACAAAAGCAAACTAAAGAGGGAAAGTAAAGGGTCTGGAAGTAGTCGGTAGGTAATTGTGTTTGGACTCATTGGCTACATTAAGACAAAACATGTCAAGCACAAAGGGACCCAACAAAAACAGACACAAAACATCCTGTGCATAGAACTGCTGTCTTTATTAAGAAAAAAAGAAAACCTAAACAACAAATAAATCCCCTTGTGTAGAAGAGATCTTTTGATGACAACATTCACATCAAATTCCAAACGCACTTTTGTATTCAACTAAACCAGCCAGAATTTAACAAGAAGTGCATCAGCAACCAGACCATCCCAAGCCATAGAAGCTAATAGGTGGAAACCGGATTATATTCAATATGTGTCCACAACTCCTCTTTTCCCAATGTCCACAATATTAACAATGAACACCACAGATCAATTTATGCAACTGAAGTCTTCAAACAAAAGAACAAATACTGATGACACAAAATATTTAACTTCCATTTAATATTGCCCTCAGCAGAAGGAAAAGCCCAGCTTTAAGAAAACACAGTTGTGAGATCTGCAGGTGTTGCAGCTCTGCAACATGCTCTGATACGCTGGCTACAGAGTTAGAAATGTACGTTACTGCCTGGAGACACATTAGACATTTCAGAACCAGTAAATCTGGAAGAAAACAAATCCTAAGGTGAGTCATTTTAATGATAACAGGAAGGACACAAAGGTAATACCCTGGGCGTCAGCAATCTAGTTAAAAAGTCAAGAAAAACTAAATTAAACAATCTCTCCTGCTACGTATCAGTTTTTACAGAAGCATTCTCCCCCTCACCCCCTCCATCCTTAAAAAAACTACTACAGAAAAAAGCGTATTAAGCGTATAAAGACTTATATATGGCAGCTCATCCTTCATTTTATCTTTTGTAATGGCTTTTGTTCTTCCGTCACAGTTTGAAACACTGAAACAATATGTGGAGATGTGAGTATCCACCACTCCCTAACAGCTTCCTCACTGCACGTTAAGCCTTGGTTTAGGGCAGGAAGCTTCACGAGAAAGCATCTCCAATGATGCAGAAAAAATAAAGTACTCCCAGACTTCCCCAAATACCAATAAATCTGACTGTACCAGACTCAACAGCCATTTGCAAAAATGAATCCAAACACCAGTGACTAACTACTGCATCTCAGGGGAAGGAAACAAAGACTGCAACAAGCTGCAAGGAGGTACGTGAGTACAGATGCTCGATGCTCTAAACCTTCTGGTCTAAACTAAAGGCGTCCTGCAGGAGATAACAGAGGAAAAAAAAGACAACATTGAGAGTGGCATCAGACCACGTTTTCCAGTTGTTTGACAATCTATCTTGTTGAAATACGTCATCTGGATTTTAAGTTTCAAAGCTTTAAGTAGGAATCCATGTTTTTGACAGGATAGGTATGCAGGATGAAGATATTTTTAGATAAAGATATCCAAATGGGATTAGAAAAAGATAAAAAAAGCCTTCAGTGCCTCAAGGAAACATAAAAGGGAAATTGCTCTGGTGAAAAAATAATAAGCTTTGTATTTTGAGTAAATTATGTTTCTGGCACCACCACCACCAAATAGAAGCTATTTTCACATCTTATTTCTCACTACATTTTTAGAAAACAGAAAAGCACATACAAGTACAACTTCATCCAAGAAGGACCCATTGATCCATGTTGAATAATTTTCCCCCAGTTCAGCACTTACAGACAAGCTTGAAAGAACATCCCTTCCAGAAGAGAAACAGCAGAGGATTCAGAAAAGAAACAAACAGACACCCCCAAACCACGTGTCCCTGCAGAAGTGACAATCTATCCTTAAATCTAGCAAGAATGTGCCAAGCAGTGTTTAACAACCCGAGGATTTTGCTTTGAACCTTAACTGGGAGGAAAGTATCTCTGTCTCGGGAGCATCTTAGAAAACTGGTTTGGTGCCAGCAGAGACCCGGGAGCCGAACTGGTTGGTGTTCATCCTGATACCTGTGGTGCAGCCTGGGTGAACCCCCTGAGCATCACCGACCATGGGGCTGGGGCAGACACAAGGGCGTTGGTCATGCAGTACTGCCCCATGCAATGCTGCAAAGCTCCACACGTGCCAAATCCCCACGCAAACCCACAGCGTTTCCTCGGAAAGCTGTCTGCCCATCCCGCACCGACCTAGCCCAGGTTATGGCACTGGACACATGCAAAGGCTGGCGGTGGAGAAGGAGAATGTTTGGGGTTTGAAGAAGCTCAGAGAATTTTTTCTGCGAGCCCTTATCAAGACAGACTTTTTTCCACTGACTTACATTACAGGAGAGCAAGTAATATTGTACATTATGCTTGCTTCAGTGCTTTATGGGAGTATTGCTGTGTCAAGAAATAAATGTGTTGTATTTCTTGATAATTAGATCCAGAATGGTTTGATTCTTTAGCCAACACACTGTAAAAACAGAAACAGAAAACTACTCTATAGGTCATCTCATCTGTCTCGTGATTTTAACCTTCTACACAAGCTCCTGAAAATGAGTGGGAAGCACAGCACTATGCCCTAGGAAAACAACTACTCTCTTTAAATATCAAGCACACGAGCAGCTCCCCATGAATGGCTACCACCGCAGTTCTTCAGTAAATGAAATCTTTTCTTCTGCAAGGCACAGAAAAGCCATCCTGACCCAGTGGAATCATCCTGTATTTGTTCTTTCCCAAACGCACAGCAACGTGCTATGATCTACGGGTTTCTGCTTCTTCCCAAGACTGGCTTAAGCTACTGAGAGAAATCACCCAAAAAAAACCCAAGTGCCAGATCTGTCAGTCTTGTGCTGCGGCTGCTCTGGAAATAGTCTGACCTGAAAGCAACATAGCCCAAAGCCTCAGGGGAACGAGCACAGCACATCGTGGTTCATCTCTTCCACAAAACAGGAAAATGCAGCAGGTTAGAGACGTTTGCAGCTTATGCCAGGGGAAAATCTCAGGGTGTAGGAGGATTAGCAACATTTGTGAAAGAACCAGCTCCCTCAAAGGTATTTGTCAGCTCTAGGTGTCTTCGGATACCATTGCTTCCATATAAATGTCATGCTTAGCTTGTATCTCCCAACAGCCCTTCACAAAAGCTTTCATACAAAACTTGCTCAGTTTTCACTGGAAGAGAAGAGTTGAGCCGAGCTGGAAAACACGCCAAAGATGCTGGGGGACAGAGCAAGCATCAGGTTCCCAGATTAAGCCTTCCACTAGGAAAATGGCACGTTGCGTATCCACTGACTTATTTTACACCTAGACAGAAGTCCCATCTCACTTCACATCCTACATCAAACTCATACGAGCTTTTTAGAAAAGGTATCTATAACTACCTCATGAACAAACTCTCTGTAAGCAGAACCGCTGTGCATTGAGTTAGAGATTGATGCTTGGCTTTTGTTAGAAGTACAATGTACCACACCCCATGAAAAAAGCCATGCAGCACAGCGTGGAATTTTAATTTATTTTTTTTACTAGTCATTTATCTACTATCTCATGGGAGTTTTTGTGGATCCGTCTTAACAAGAGAGTGACAACTGCTTCACTGCCTACAGAGATCTCTGTACAGGAGGGACTTAAGAACATGACTTTTTTTCATTAGCACAAAATCTGCTGACTTTACTGGCGTACACGAATTAAAAGGTAAAATATATCCAAATATTCTAGGGATGGAAATAAGTGCGAGTCTCTTCACAAGGCAACATTCCAAACAGTACTTAGAGCAGGAAGTATTAAAAAAATCCCCACAGCCCTGCTCAGATTCCACCCCACCATCAGTTTGATCAGCCATCAGTTTGCTTTGTATCAGGTGATGACTTTTTGTTTGTTTGGTTTTAGGCACAATAGTTAGTTATGTGGAATGTTTCACGGATGAAGTAACAGAATTTTCCCCCATGCAAGCAGAGCATGATCCTGCAGGGACCCTCCTGTCCACCCTGTAGCTCTCTGCTGGTTTTCCCACGGGTGGTTTGCCGCGGGAGCTGGCAGAGAGTTACGCCAAAGCCCTCCCAGTGCCGGCAGGGCAGGCGGCGAGGGGCCGAGGAAGGCTCTGCGCTGCCCGCCTGACACCGAGCGCACAGCGAACTGCAGTGCTCAGCAGGTCCTGCTAAGCTGAGCTTTACACATGCCCTCACGCTGCAGCTCAAAAAGCAGCTGACAACCAGAATGAAGAGTCTTTTATCCTCTTTCTGGTAATATTAACATGAGGGTTCCGAGGTGGCTAGAAAGATTTGGGTTAGACATTCTCCTTTCTGAACAGGAGATATTTGCCTGAAGAATCCGCTTCAGATCAGCATCACACTAAAAGGGAAGCAGTCACTCTATACCTAAAGGAGAAAGGAGATGAAAATACTCCTTCACAACTACATTCCTCTATTGCTTACAATAGAGGAGGAAAAAAAAGGGCTGGAGGTGCTCTCCCCTGTAAACTAGGAAAGTATCCTCAGGGAGAGCATCCCACCAGGCACTGAGCCTCTCTGCATCCTTCCTTTGCAGGTGCTCAGGAATAAAAGCACTGGGCAGAATGGGAAGCATGAAGAAACCACATGCCAGAAGACTGCCTCAGTTGCTTACTACAGCAAACAGCCCCACGCTCTCCGACAAGACCATAAGAAGCAAGCCAGTTAGAAAAATACATTTTAGGTATGTCAGCCAAGACAATCAATCAGAGAGTCACCTTGAGGTTGCAGAGGAGCAGAAACATAAAATGAAACTGCAGTCTGTTGAGACTGTTGGGTAGCTAACCACAAAATAAAGCGATGGATTTACCATTGTCGCCTTTTCCTGCCATGGTTAAAGATGAGATTCATCTAAAAGGCTTCTATATTTAAAACCTTAAAGTAGAATTGAAATACAGTGGGTTTTCTCTGTTTTAACCAAAGGAAAATTTAAGGTAAGATGTTTTAATCTTCCATACTTCACTGCGTTGCATGTGTAAAGTGCGTGAAGATGGATGGAAGAGGCCAGAACGTAAGACACTGGGTCAAATCCCAACTCCAAGGGGTTTAACTGGTTTGAAGGGAGTTAGGACATTGCCTCAGGACTTCCCTGGCAAAGAGCTCTGAACCACACAACCATGGGCATCGTAGAGATGCAGCTTTATTCATGGCATGAAAGCCATCCTGGGGAAGCTCAAGTCTAAGTTGTTAAACTTCCTTCATTGCTGCTTGTTTTCAAGAAATCTCATTGAGTCATGATCTGTAATTTTCATTGGAAAATCTGCTCACAGCACTAGAGAAGTATAATGGGAGGTGACGGTGGGAGGTTCAGAAACAAAGCGTTTTCCCCACAATTTTTGCTGGGAAGGAGAAGAAAATTGATTCAGACTTCCCAGTCAGAAAGAGAGCAACGTTTCCTTTAAACCATTTAGGCTTTCATTTTTCTTAGATGGTGACAGAATTCCTCTGGGGGTTTTTTTGTGGTTCGGTTTGGGGTTTAGATTTTAACAGAAGCCCTTTCTTACCAACATTTTACGGAACAAAAATAAAAGCTGCATTGCAGTGTTTTTCAAATGCTATAGTAAAACACTAAAGAAAAAAAAAAGTGGTTCTGGTTTATTTTTGCTTTACGTAATGTTTCTAAGAGCTTTTGGAGACTAAAATCCTGCTTTTCTAGAAGGAAGTCTACTTCGGTAGTGTCTTCCACCAGAATCGGGATGCCTTCCTCCTGCCAGGCATTATTTGTTGGAGCTCAGCAGTCCCTCTAAACCAGTAAAGAATAACAAACGGTCCCGCTTTCTACTAACACACTGCAGTGGCACCCGCTGTAGATCAAGTTACAGCGAGAGCTCAGCACTGCGAATAAAGAAGACAAAGAATATGGGAAGATTTTCATGTTACAAAACTACAAATATCCCCACGGAACCCCAGCCAGGTAGTTTCTCTTTAAGAAAAAAAAAAAAAAGCAGTATTTGAGGAGACATTTCACTAGTTGACTAAAATGCACCCCTAAAAAAAAGCCCCATGTTTTGCCCTGGAAAGGGAAAGGAGAAGCATACTCTAAGCTTCTGACTAGATTTGCAAAGTGGCAAATAACCCCCAGAAATGATCCTGCCAAATTAAACATATATAATAATAAATATTTCTATGTATTTATATAAACAAACACACACACTTTTCTTGTTTCTCTCTTTAAACTTCCATGGTAGGAAATTGTTATTTTTCCTTTTTACCCTTACCAAAGGAATTATCTCCTGTCTGCAAGATATAACCACCTTTTTTTCCAAAGCATTATAGTTACTGTTTTCCCAGACAACAAATACTTTATAGACGCAGATACATTATATACTTACACACTCACTTAGGTAGGAAAAAAAGGGTTCTAAATTCTACTTCTCTTAAAAAGATGGCATTAAGAGATTTACAGCAGGTGCATTTTAATCTACTTTTAATATGGTCTGAGGGTTTATTTATTCAAGGGGGGAAGGGGAAATTGCTGACATTTGTTTCTTAAACATCCAAATGACTGTGCTACAGTTACGCTTTCATTCCAAGTATTTGTTGACCAACGACAGCCCTCCGTTGCTGACTGAGATCAATAACCAATTTGATTATTCTATTGGTAACAGATTGCGGTGAGTGTCATGACTTTAGCCTTCAAAGAAAGAAAATTCATTTGGCTATGCAGAAAACATTTAATAAAAACTAATTAAGAAAAGCAAGTTAGCCATTTATGTCCAGAATTGACTAATTTTTTTCCTTGCTTTTCCCTAACTGTCTTGCGACGCTCGTGAAAAAAGTTGCTAAAAACCTCTGTCTTGACAAATCATACAAGTAATTACCAATTAGTTTGAAGCTCTCTATCGTAGCACAGCGTGGATCATATTATTGGTTTAACCATAGTAGACCAATCTATCAAACGAACCACCAAAGACATAGGCTGGTTGGACAGTAAACCAAAAAGGTACCTCACGTTCAAGCGCCCAGTATTGCCTACGTACACGCCCAAAACCAGCACCGGCAGACCCCTGAACGCAACCCCAACTGAGACACCCTTCGAGGACGAAAAGCAAAGGCCCCTTCCCGTGCGGGGCCGACCAACGCGGTGCGCCATGTTCGACGCTTGGCAAAGGAGCCACATCCCAAACCAGGGAGGGCCCAGATACCCCCACGCTTTGTTCCTTTTAAAGCCTTTGCTCTCGGGAGCAGCCTACCCCCTGCAAAGCGTGGGGAAAACGCTGAGTTTCAACACGTTATTGCTGCAAGCAGGCAGTGAGTTGATGTCTAAACTAATTTTTTTATTATTTTTTTCTAAACGAGAAGAAAAAAACTTCACCTCGCGTGGGTCATCTTAACTAACGATGCTCACGCAGCCCCTCCGGTTGCTCTGCGGGGACCCGGCGCGTCCAGCAGCCCCCCCGGACAGGCACAGCTCATCAACCCGCCCGGGCACCGTTCGCCCCGGGGAGCAGCCCGGTATTTCGGAGCCGGCTCGGCTTTTGTCTCGCCTTCGCCGGGCTCCGCGCCCGCGGAGGATGCTGCGCGGCCCCAGGTGCGGAGCGCTCCGGCAGCCCCGGCGAAGGGGATCCCAGCGCAGCCCTCCCCCTCCTCCTCCCTGCGCACCGGGAAAACTTTCTCCCGGCGGCTGCCGCAGGGGCGCGGCGGAGGCGCGGACGGCCGCCCCCGCGGAGCGCCGGCGAGCATGCCCAGTCACCGGCATGACATCAGCGCCGGCAGCGGCGGCCGCCCCCGCTCCCCCCCCACCCCCCAACC